>JAEIGQ010000503.1:0-32795 GCA_018904275.1 Lordiphosa clarofinis | reverse complement strand
TTCAGGCATAAACGAGAGAGCAAGTTAAAGTTGGCTCTAACCAACTTCGATATACCCGTTACTCATGAAAAAACATGTTTAACAGTGTTCCTGCGTTCCTTAGGGTGAACATCTGAAAAGTATCCAACAATTTTTTTAGGGTGGGAGGAGAGGTAGCGGGGGGCTTGGTTCACTTTTTTGCTCATAACTTGAGAACCGTTCATCCGATCTTTATCATTTCTTCGGCAAATCGATACATTTTGCTAATTACTAACTATCTTTAGAAGGAACAAATTGTCTATCGTCAAAACTGTAGGAGATATAACGTTTTTTCCAAATTGCAGGGGCGGGAGAGGGCGTGGCCAAAATTTGAAACAAACTTGATCTGCGTGCAGATAAAAGAAGCAGTTGTCCCATACATGTCAAACCTCTATCTCTTACCATCTCTGAGATCTAGGTGTTCATACAGACGGACGGACAGACGGACAGACGGACGGACGGACAGACGGACAGACGGACATGTCTATATCGATTCGGCTGTTGATGCTGATCAAGAATATATATACTTTATATGGTCGGAAATGATTCCTTCTGCCTGTTACATACATTTGCACGACTTTAGTACAGAGGCGGCCAAATGGAGAGGAAAAAAAAGTGAGCATGTGTTAGTAAACAAGAGAGCTCTCTCCAGACAACACGCATTTTACTTGCTAGGCAGTGCTCACCGATTCACACAACCATAACTTCGGCTCGCGTTTGCTTAAAAATACGACAGACCTCGGATCGTGCGAGCCTTAGACGGCCGGGTCTGCTTTAGTATACCCTTTTTACTCTACGAGTAACGGGTATAAAAAGAGTTTCACACAAGAATCCTTTTTGCTGGTTGCCTCAATTATTTTGTTGTTTGGAAAAACAAAAAAATAAAACAAACTTATATTTATTACATGAACCCTCTTTGAAATGTTTGGAGTGTCGCTAGCACTCACGAGTCTTTAATGTGAAACAGGATGCTTAGCTTAAGGCAAATCCCAGCTAAATCCCGCACTGATTCCACCAAGATCCTACTCAAATCCATCCCAAAACCCTTCTACATCACTATAACCAACCAAGATCCCACATCCCACCCAATTCCAATCCAGACTCTACCCAAATCCCAATCAAATCTCACCCAGATACCACCCAGTTCCCACCCCGATCTCATTCAGAACCCTCCAAGATCTCGTTGAGATCCCACCCAGATCCCATCCAGAACCCAACCAGTTTCCGACCAGATCCCGCCCACATCTCTTTCAGATCCCACCCAGATCCCTTACAGATCCCTTCCAGATCTCTTCCAGATCCCTTCCAGATCCCTTCCAGATCCCATCCAGATCCCATCCTGATCCCGCCCGGATCCCAAACAGATCCCACCCTGGTCCCACCCAGATCCTACCAGATTCCTTCCAGATTCCACCCAGATCTTTTCCAGATTCCACCTTGATTCCGCCGAGATCCCACCCAGATCCCAGTCAAATCCTACCCAGATCATACCCAGATCTCCCCCGATACCACCCAGATCTCGCCCATTTAAGACTTCACCCAAACCCCTCTCAAATACCATTAGATCCCACTAAGACCCCACCAAGATCTCACCCAGATCTTTTTCAGAACCCACCCAGTTGCTCCTCTTCAGCGTCTTTCCTACCTCTTCGCTTTTCCCTCCGACTGTTCTCCCGAGCTTGTGTGTGTGTTTTTCGGGAAACTTCGCAAAAAAATAACACAAAATATGAACGACGTCAGCGTCACGTGACGCTAAAATCAAATTTTGGACTGCTTCTAAAAGGGGAAGGAGATCGTCCGACCACTTAAAGATGTTTCACATCAAAAGAGATAAGTTTATATAGCCATGTCCGCGCCTTTCTAAGGATCTGTAACCAAATTTCAAAAAATTTTTTGGTTAAAATTTTTGTCGGAGGGGTGGGTATAATAGAGAAGAAACGGTTGAAAATTTAGCCAATTAAAAATATTTTTTGTTTTAAAGCTCCCAACGTATTTATAAGTTTTTAATTCAAACTAATAAAAAAACAAAAAAACGCAGGAATAACTCTATTTTTAAATTGATTACTTTTGTTTTATGCTCATGATTTTGCTTGTAACTTCAAAACTGTTCGACGAAAAAATGGTTTTGTTTTAAGGGAAAACAATTTTTTGGAAGAAAAAATGCGATTTTCATATTTTTTACAATTTTTTTATTATGAGAAAATAAAATTTTGTTGCAAATTTATTCGAAATCTGAATTTGAATCATAGCTTTCTTCACTAGATTGATCACAAATTGACATCTGACGACATATAATTCAGTGAAAGTAAGTCCACTGGGATAGCACAACATTTTGCCTCTTTAACGAGATCATGGAATGGGCAAAATTAAAAAAATGGGTTTCTAGCTCTTCCGCTGCGGTTTGAGGTTGAAGGCGCAAGATATTTTAATCATCGACTCTTATCCCGAAGAATATCATACCATTAATCTTATAAAAGTCTACCTCAACTCAAATTTATGGCACATTTTTGTTAAGTGCAACTTCAATTCTTTATGTCAATACATTCAAAAATCTCGCTAAGTGCTCTGGAGTGAGTTAAGCTTAACGGGTTTTTTTATTGTTTTGTGTGTTTGATAAAGATTAAAGTCGTTGAAATTTTTTTTGTTGATTAAGTCGGGCCACAGGCAACTTTTGGATTATAGTTTTTCATTTATAATTTTTGTTTTGAAATGAAATTTGTAAAACAAACTTAAAAATTTTCAAACAATTGTATAATAATGATTATAATTTAACAAAATTTTTTTAAGACTTTCGATGGAACTTTAGTTTAGTAGTTTTCGTTTATGATGCAGAATATTTTTTTTATTTTTTGCCACTAAAAATATTTTTTTGTTTTATTTAATTTTAAAATATTTGATTTGTTGTGTTTAATCAAAGCCCACTGTATCTAAAAAAAAAAATTGAGCTTGCCGGTTTTATGCAAAAAACTGAAATGAAACAAGATGCAAAATGCCAAAGTGAGTGGCAGCACTTGCTGTTGTTGTTGTTGTTATGCTGTATGCCACACTAATACATGCACACACACACACTCACATACACTTTCAGTTTTTGGCATCATTTAGATGCTCGTGGAGCAACTGATGCAAATTTAATTTGGACACCTCGCAAAAAAAAGTGCGCGCGCCAGAGAGTGCAAAGGCTGCGGCATTGTAGAATGGAGGGATGCGGAATGAGGACGGGGATGCCGTTACTGTGAAAGTCAGGGCAACTATCTGGCTGCATAGCTGGCTCTTCAGTGTGTATGAACTGCAACTAATGATGTTGCAGACACTCGAATGCGCCTTTTTGATTTAACGATCGGCAGCAGGAATATTGTTTTTGTTGTTGTGTGTTTCTTCTGGCTGCGGCTTAATGACTGTTTTGGCTGCCCCGATTGCTGCGGTTGATGGCCGTCATCCTTTTGTTGGCTTTCTGCATAGCAATTTGTGTTGTTTTTTTCTCAATTTCTTTGGCCATAAACTTTATGCCTCGCTGTGCATGTGGGCTTATTTATTATTTTGGTTTCAAGTGCAGCATAAAAAATTCACAAAACAAACAAAAAACATCCCTGGGCTTCTGCTGTGAAAAGGCTTATAAAATACAAATAAAAGTTTAAGTGGTTAAGTGAGTCATTGATTGACCTTGAAATTGGTTTGTGACTAACAGACGGAAAATTCTTTGAGATTATTTTGACAATTTAACCGATTTGGTATAGCTGTGTGTGTGTGTGTGATGCCTACTTTTTGGCTTAGCCATCTATTGGACACGCTGTTTGGTTTGGTTTCTATTTTGTGGATTTAGGTGAAAACATTAAGCTGCTTAGAGGGAGGATCAATTCGAATTTGCATTGCCATAGACAGAATGGATAAGAAGGTTATGACCTTTGAATAGTAAAGGGAATGATGGGAAATAGATACTGTTTCGAAAACAAATAACCCTCGGTTAGTCAATAAAATATTTTACGAAAAGTATTTTAAAAAGCAAATAAGCTTTCGATAGTTAAAATATTCTTTAAAGCAGTGTTAATTGAAAAGAAGGGACCCCTAAAACGACAGTGTATTGGTATGAGAATTTAAAGCGAGGCAAACTAGCACTGACATACTTCATCGACCGTTGGCCAGCGAGTTAAAAGCTGTTTGCTCTCTATTGCACAAACTTCGGCATGCCCCTGACTCGTGTCGTTAATGATTAACGAAATGTGTTTGACCCCTGAGGGCCAGTCCTGCCAATCGCTGCTTTAAAACTGCCTTTCTAAACTTTCTATCCACCCACAAATATGTTACCATTCTTTTTAAGCTTTTGTTAAAAACGGTGTTTGAACTATGAATGCATATCTGTGCATTTCCCATAAGACAATTTCTATCGATATGCTATCGAATTCCGAAACAAGAAATAGAGAGTAAAACCCGATTTTTGTTTGTGTGTAGACAAAATGGCCGATTTATTGGCGTTTAATTAAAATTATGAAATGTGAAATCGCTTTGGCTTGAATTTTTGATAGTTAATATACAACTGAATTTATTAGCCATATTGGTTTCCAGATCAGTAGTAAGCTGCTTAACATAAAATATAATTTCACTCAAAACGAGCACAATCGTAACCAAAATTAGTGCACGAATGGGTTTTCAAAGCAATTTTTCGAGAACGCAAAAACTTAAATTAAGTTGATATTGTTACATTTTTAAGAACATTATTTGAGCTAATATTGTTACGTTTCCAAGAATGTCAGATCTATGGTTGGACATGGTTCGGAGCCCGATTCCTCCACATTTGGATGGAACGAAACGGTCACATACCTCTTTTGATTGTAAATAATGGGAGGCAAGGCGCTGCTGCTTCTACCTCCACCTGAATCGTTTAATTTAAGTGTTTTCAGAACAAAACATAACAATTTTTTCGGCATTGACTGGGAATTAAAACGCGCCAGCACATTCAGCCGTTGTACAGTTTTGCAGACTCACATCTGGAGCTGACAAGAGAGAAATTACTCGCTCTCTCTCATGTATATCTCTCAGTTGAAACTCGGCTTTGTTGATGTTTAATGCAAATATTATATGATTGAGACCAACTATACTCATTTCAAGAACATTTGGAACACTTGCTCTCAAGAATTTTGAGACCATTTTGTCCATATTTTAAGTTGAAGGCGACTTATTTTCTGAACAGGTTTTTTTCCTTCTGTGTAGCTGTATAGCTAAAGTTCTGTGTCACATGTTGTAGTTCGCAATAATCTATATATAATATATTTAATTAATATGCTGTTAGAGGTTACACTCAAAAGAAAGTTGTCATCAAAATGACACAATTTAGACATCAATTTGAAACTATTGAGTATCGAATTCTCTCTAATACTCCAAGTATCCAAATGATATCTTCGAAAGTATTAACATGACACTTCGAGGATTTTAAATTGATACTACTGTGTATCTCGTTGACACTTTTTCGTATAACTTTATTAGTATCAATTTGACACTAGGTCTTAATAACTTGACACTTCAATTATCCAACTTTTAATTTCATTTTGAAACTAGCTTTTATCAATTTAATATTATTTCTTAAGGTAAGGTCCCACAGGCAAATAATTTACGCAAATATTTGAAAATATTTGCCCATTTTCGTTGCCTTGTGGAACACAAATAATTTTGCGCTCAAATATTTGCCAAGTAGCCTTGCCTATGTTTATTGCACCAATATTTTGAAGCAAATATTTGCTCACGTGTTTGGGAACACGTGGGAACACCCTCAACAAATTTTGTTGGCGGGTTTTGCGAGTTTGCTCTTGCAAGAACAAATGTAAGAGCAAACAAGGCATTAAATATTGAAAAAAATTTTTTTGGCTTACGCAATACAAAATTCAACTTGTAGCACAGAAAAATTTAAATAAAATCTCAAGACCACCAAATAAATAAAAAATTATGTAAATTTCAGGTGATATCGTCTGTACTTTCGGTTATAATTTCCCATCATACTGATAGTCGAAACAGTGTGTGCAATTGGCAGCAAGATGCAGCAGAACAACTACATAACTTAAACAATTATTTGAAAAGACAAACAATCACGCATAAAGCTCGCTGCAGTCGAGGTCCTATAAAAACAGGACATATAAACATATACCACGAAATGTTATAGAGACGAAAAGGCCATAAGTTATCCTACAGAAGGTCCCCTTCCACAATACCCCGGACCTTGTTGTTGTTAAATCGCGCTGAAAGAATGCCAAACGTTTTTTCTATAACGCGTCGAGCTCTTAAAAGTTGGTAATTAAATACCCTTTCTACTAACGATAAATTTCGTTGGGCAAACGTTTCAATAGTCTTCTGCTTATAGAAAAAATATAATCGGCCATTATTACGTATGGAACAGCAATCTCACGCTGTGGCAAGGGTGCGTCGCACAGTAGGGCGAAAAGGCAAAATCGCGCCATAATTCAGCGGAGCCTTGTAGCAAAAAAACTGTTGATGCCATATTTTTAAGAGGATTAAAGTAATGAATAAAAAGTAAAAAGTTCGAAATATTTAGTGGAAAGTTTTTTTAAAATTAAAAATAAAAATTTTTTAATTGTTTCTGCGAAATAAATTTTTGTTTCGAAACATAGGAAGCTAAAACTGGCCATTACGATTCTTTTCTAATATTATTAACTAGAAATTATTTTTCGCAGTCGAAAGAGTCTATCCTATAGTTTTCGTTGGTAAACTTTTTAGATTTTAAAGATAACTATAATAAAAAACAACATAACCAATTTCGTTTATATTCAACAATTTTCTTTATTCTTCATCGCTACTTTCACTTGAATTAGAGTACTCCTCTTGAACTTGAGGTACATTTTCTAACAGATCTAAAGCTGATTTTGGCATTTGATTTATTTTTTTTCTGTCTCTTGAAATGCATCGATACTAGAGGATCCGAGGTAATGAACATTCTATTCAGAACATCGAGGTTGCACTTTTCCCGACGCATTTTCTCGAAAATGTTCTCTGTAAAGCTTGGAAATCTTTGTTTCGTCCTTCCTGGGCCTCCTCGGAAAATTTGACCAAGGTGAGCAATGCATAATTAATTATTTCCGGGCCATGAATAAAAATCTGTATCAAAGTCGGCGTCATATTGTACCAAGGGTACAAGTTTACAAAATACACAACTTACCGGTTTAAGTATCAAATTTTGTAACTTTATTTATCTTAGTTGAAAATATTATAATCTCTGCAGTCGAAAGTTCTGCGTTTGAAAAAATCGCTAGCAGTGTTACCATCGTTACTTTCTACCAGTTTCGAATTTTTACTTTAATTCGTTCTGAATCGGATTTTTCGTCTGGCCAACAATTTCTTTGTCCTCTGCCGATCTGGCTTGCCACCTTCTTATAGGCATTACGTCAGGCAATGTTTAATTAAACACTGCCTGCTTCATTTTCCATGGTAGTTTATAGAAAAGAATTTTTAAATTTAATCTGCTCCCATATATCAAGAAAGTAAACAAACAAAACAGATGTTAGAACAACTGATTAATGACATTCAACATGCGCGCGAATGTTCCAGGGCTGGCAATATTTGAATTTTGTGAATGACTTCACTACTAAAATTCAATTTTCTCAGAAAAGGCAAAAAGGGCACGCTAACTTTTTCAGGAAATAAAGTTTAATATTGAAACTTTTTTTTAAATTTATTTCAAAGAGCGATCGCGCGCGGGCGATTACTTTATGTCCAACAAAAGCAAAAAAAAATGTAGTTTTTTTTTGACCTTTTCAAAAAATTAAAAAAATATTTGAATTTTTTTATGAAAATTTTATTTATACTAATGAACTAAGAATAGTCAAAAGTAATACTTCTAATCGTCACATATCCGCATAAAAGTTTCATTTTCATGAAAATCGATGGCGAACATACAATAAAATGCCCTAATTTATGAATTCCTTGAAATCGAGTTCGAAAGGTGAACTTTAAATGCGTGTTGTGGGAGAACCAAATATCCTAGACTAATTTTCTTTTTTGATTATTACACAAAATTTAATCATCTTTCAAGTTGCATTCAAGCTTTCTTCAATATTTCAAAAAAAAAATCAATTTTGGCGCGGAATTTGCTCTAGTCGCCCCAACGTGCGTCGTGGAATGTTGAATCTGTTAGAGAACATGGCCTCATATAAAGAAGTTTGACGAAAAACTCCTCCTTCAGAAACGCCACCATTTGTTTCGACGTCAAAATCCAAGATTCATGAGAAGATATATCAATTAAACCTTTTTAATTATAAAAAATGCTACCCGAAGTCTTCTGCAATTTTTTCCCATTCTCTTTGATTTGACGGAAACTAAAACTTAAGCTGAATTATTGGACCAACAAGACACAAATAAAATTTACTATTGTTAAATTTCATTAACAAAAAATTTTTGTAATGATCTAGAGCCTCCAATCGCAACTCATTTAAGAGATTTACGCAGCAACCTTCGCCTAACCCACACACTGCGGCGCGCTGTACCGCAGCATAAAATAATTAAGCAGTTATTTTTGTGACTTCAAAAAAATTATATTGTTTGCTCAACCAAATCAGCCTACTTGATTTATAAATTTAGTAGATTGGGCAAAGAAATGTATAATAAAATTTGCCCCAAGCTGTGTGAACACTTACGCAAATTATTGGCGGAGGGGAAATATTTGCGCAAACATTTTAAGAGATAATATTTGCTCATGTGGGAATGCCAAATTTGTTTAACGCAAACATTTACTGTTCAAGGCTAACTTTGTTTGCACAATGTGTTCAAATTTTATTTGCCTGTGGGACCTTAGCTTTATCAAGGTTGTAGTATAATTTCAGTTCTTTACAAACTGCCATTAAAATTAATAAAGAACATTTTGAAATATTATCTTTTTATTTTAAATTTATTTTATTCACACTAATGAATTGAATTTGTGAAGTGTGGACACCTCGCTATGGAGAAACATTGGTCTCCCACTTGAGGTCTCATGTCCCACGCTAATGTTCTATTTTTGGAATAACTGTACTGATGTGACATTTGCTGGAACCCATACAAGTAGCGCGTTACTCCTTCAGAGACTCTGAAGAAAAATCGCGAAAAACGCTTCTACAGCAGCTGTCTACGTTTGATACCTCTCGCGTTGTGCGCTACCAAGCAAAGCGCTGAAACAGGCACCGCAGCATTGTGGCATGTTATGTGTCTTGTCTGAATAGTTACACTTGTTATTACATATGTTTCCAAAAAAAGGACCACAGCAACATTAATACTTAGCTGCTTAAACTTTCCTTGTAATTGTGCTCCATTTGAAATCCACTTATATATCTTCATCACGGGTACCATAGCGCTTATTTTTATAGCCTAATCATACTGAGTACATCTAGCATCCAAAATTCTGAGTCAAAAATATTTACCTAGGCGAAATTTGCCAGATTTGTAGCATGTTGCTATCATCGACCCTCTAAACATGTTTACAAGACAAAATCTTAATAATGTTGGCAGAGCAAATGGTTATTAAGCATTTTAAAAAAGAGTTCCACACGGTTCTATTTGCTGTGTATACAAAAGTTACAGAGTAGCAGCGACGTCGCTACACCGACAGTATACGAGCTTACACTGCTCTCTTTTGCAACAACAAACAAGTGCAAAAGCGTGACTCACACACAAACGGGATGCCAAAATTACCTTGTGTATTTTTCCGCCACTGATTTAAGCTCAAGATGTTGGATGGTTAGAGGGGTTTAGGTGATTAGCCTATTATTGAGTGGTAAATTTGACAGGTCAAGCATCGCCAGCTGCCACGTTTGGCCTGTTTTCTTATAAATACAATTCATACATTCTTCGAAATTTGGAACTTAAAAAAAAATTTATTAGTTTAAAATTGTTATTTCTGCGCATTAAATTGATATTCTGAATTGCTCGATTCTGCGAGTGAGCCGAGCGCTGACTACGCATAAGCAACATTGATGTTGCTTTTTATTTTTCCAGAGACATAAAAGAGAGTTACTTATGATGTTATTAATGCAGGTCTGAACTCGCCAACAACAAAATCTAAGATCGGAAAAAAAGAAAGCAGAACACGCATATAAAATAGTTGTTGCTTTATGCAGGCTTATGACGCGCGTGGCCCGTATACACGCCAAACAACAGCAAATGCGTGGCTTGCGGAATGGGCTTGGGCACCCCTGAAGAACATCATGGCTGCACAAATCCAATTGTATATTCAGTGAACAGTAGGTTGGAGAAAAGAAAGAGGAGACGAGCCCTTCGCTTTCTTAAACAGAGGCTATTTCTTTTTCTTAAAGTGAATTCGCTTTGCGAAACCAGAACACCTCTCTAAATGGTTGAAAATCGTAAAGAAATTGATACTAAAAACAGCCTTCAGAAACAAGTCTCTTTTCACTTTGTTTTTGTTACACTTACACCTTCCCTTCATGTACTCTCAACGCCCTTATTCAGAGGCCATTAATCTTCTAGCCACATGGAATTCATGTAAGCGAGACATTTGCCAAACAGCCTAAGGTAATGCTGCACTTTTGACTTCAGCACGTTGCAAGCTTTTGGTCGCTTCGCCAGTCAGCTGAGCGGTGTAAGTGGAAATCGCAGCAAACCAACACATGATAAGTATTCCATGCAGCAGGGCAGCCTAATCTCTGGCCACATCATCTGCTTTTTAGCCCCTTTGGCCATTTGTTTTGGGCCAAAACAACTTCAATGAGCACAAGCCTCAAATATGTATGCGGAGCGAGTTCGTTTCTTGGCCATTGGCTAAAAAGCTGTGATCTATTCTATATGAAATACGAGGAAGAAGAAGAAGAAGAAGCAGAAACACGAAGGAAACAATCCCTGAGGCATATTTCCATACAGACGCCTTTTGATATGCAAAAATAAAATTGTGTACAGCGATTTTAATAAATATTCCCCACACAAACTCACGAGTGGAGAATGACGACAAGGATGTGGACAGGCCACATAGACAGCCCGAAAAGAAACCTCCTCGAGGACATTTGAGTATACGAGCTGCTTATTGAATTTTTCAAAAGCCTTTTTTCCCCCGCCCCCTGCGCTAAGCATTTAACTGTGGGTTAGGACTTTAAGGCTGTAAGCCAAGTGCTTTTAAAGCGATTTTGCTTAAACAAAAATATGCAAAATTATGACTTGAGGTCAAGAGTAAGAAAATTAGTAAAACAAGCAAATAAATATTAAATCAATCTGTCGAAAATATTTAATCAAACATCTTAAAGTTAGTTTCACTTCTCAAATACTTATCATCATTATTTACAGATTCAAACTAAAGCTTTTCCACTTCAAACTTTTACTCTTAACTCTAACTTAGTCAAATTTTCTTTGCCAAAGTTTCAATTTAATTTCATTATCAATGCATGACCAGATAGATTTTGCTTCTAGCCTCCAGCCGAAATGGAAATTTGATCAAATCTGTGCACACACACACAATTTTACCAAGTACATTTAAAAAGAAATACAAGCTTAAGCATTTGCTTCAATTGATTGCAACTAAGCTCGGGCTAAGCACTTTGGACATTTCATTTGTAAGCTTAAACATGGCCCCCCCCATACATAAATATTTACGACTATTTGGTTTTTTAGTCGATGCGAAACTTTTTCGATTTACTTTCGACACACAATTTGCATATCGATAAATGGGCTCAAACTCAAACTCAACAAAAAAAAACAATTAAGAAAATAAATTTAACAAAATGCTACAACTAAATGTTTTTTATGCTTAAACAATTTTCCTGCACGAATTGAGTTTGAAAACAAAATGCAAATTACGTGTATGAAAATAATTCGAGCATAGGACTTGAGTCATGTAAATCATGACCAGAAAGTAGGGGAAAGAAAAAGTTTGTGCCACCCTTCATCATGAGGAATCCGCTACAACGGCAAGGCGAAGGCGTGTATGTGTGTGTGTGTGTGAGTCTGCTTGTGTGTGTGTGCGACTAAGCGGGATATTTATTATTTATGTAGCTCAACTAAACGTTTTGCCGCAGGAATTATAGCATAATATGTCAAAAGGCAACCAAAGAGCCCATCGCCTTTAAATAACAACTTGGGGGAAAAAGATTTGAAACAAAGTGCAGACGGAATACTCTTTCGAAGAACCGTATTAAGATATTAACTGCTTTGCTTATTTCTTCATTGGAAATGCATTAGTATTTAATAACAAGCTGTTTTTTCTTATAAATCTTTCCTTTCAGCCTAGGCAATCTAATAAAAATATTCTTTGAAACAAAGCTGCAAACATCTAAATATAAGGAAAAGATTTAAGTGCACCGAGAAATCTAAGGTTTGGTTTGTGGACGATTTCCATAGTTTGTCTTACCTAAGGTATCAGACCGAAACTTGGCTCGTAGCTTTTTAAAATACTAAATTCTTTTAATAACTTTCTGTTGTATTTTAGCGGGTCGGACAGACAGGCTTGACTTTAATTTTGTGAAGGAGAAACTACCTCTTCCATAGATTTTAAAAGAACAGCTACAACCAAAAATACGGCTCCCAAAGCCGACAAAAAAAGAGTTCTTGACTGCCATTGATATCAATAAAAAACATTATTGTTTTTGAACTTTAATAGAAATGCACAATACCAAAGAATTGTAGATATTTTAGATGACGCATGTGAAACAAAAAACTACTTTATTTTGGAAGCTGATACTGGATCCCAGTTTTTGGTTTCCGCCGCCTTTACGAGAATACTTTTATTGAAATTTAGCTATACGTTTTCTAAATTAGCTATACGGCTGACATTGGATCCCAAAAAAAAGTTTGTATGAGATGCGGTATCTATATTTATAGTGTCTTTGATAATACGCAGTTGTGAAGTAACGAGAAGTAAAGTAAATATCTTAAAATTGATATGATTGAAATGTAACTACTAAATATTTCTTTGTACAAAATTAATTTTTGGATAAGTACGTGACGAATGTTTTTGTTATCCAAAACCTTAGACGAAGATTTATTGAGCTTATTTACCTAGTGCTACAAGATAAACTTATAAATTAATGCACTAGTCACAAACATTTACGAACTTGAACTTACAAACATATTAAACTTAGACTTAATTTTATTTATAAAAGAATAATTTATATTGGATTTTGTATGACATTATGACATTACTTTCCTTTTACTTACTAAAGTTATTTAGATTATTGTGTTATCATATAATTCATATAATTAATGTTTTATTTCCTATCTCTTTCCCTATCTTTTCCCTAAATTTCCTCTAAGGCCCTGTAGTGTCAAAGTTAAAAACCAAAAAAAAGAAAGGGCGTTAGTTAAAGTCTTCGATAAACAAGTCATCCATGGGAAGTATAAAAAATGGGGTGTAATAATCTTCCTTCCCTACACACATTACTAAACGCATGAAGTTTGCAATTGGACATCCCAACAATGGAGGAATATTCCATGGTTTGATAAGTCCAAAGTGGTTATGTTTGGCGAAACACAGAATACAAACCGCAGTACACCACAAAATTCATTAAGCATTGAGGGTGTAGTGTTATGGTACGGGATCACTTTGGGAAGAAAAATCCGAGTCCTGGTCCAAAATTCCCTAAAAGGATGCCAAAACTTAGTTGATTCCAAGAGGCTGCGCAGCTGTTATTGCCAATAAAGGACACTCTACTAAATATTAAATGATAACACTGCTCGACAAAATGAGAGTCGATTTTCCCCCATTCGACCAAACCAACTTTTTCTAAAGTAAATTGGCCCGCTGATCACGAAAATCGCAAAAAAAAATTCTATCGACGCGCTATCGAGTTTCCAAAAGTTGCCTCCACTTAAGCTTTCATAACTTTTTGTTCCTCAACCGAATTAAAAACTCTAATCAATCTTAAAAAGAAAACTAAGCCCAACGTTTCGTTGTCGGACAAAAATGAGCTGGGGTGTGTGCTTTTTATGCTATAGGCTCAAATCAAAATCCAATATAATCTCTAAGTGGCCGAACGGCCATATATTGGTTTTGGAATATGCAGCTATTTTTTTGGTGGCGATAAATATTGCGCTCTCTCCACTCACACAAAGTTGAGAGCGTAAAAATTCTAAAAATATTATTTACTTGCTTGTGTGAGTAATGCTTAAGAATGCGTGTGTACCCTTACAGTTTTCGGCTGTCGCTGTATGCGTACAAAAGCGCTCTTTCTCTCTCTTTGGCTTCTGCACAAAATTTCAACAAAGGCAAGAGCCACGACAAAAAAATTGGGTGCAAAAAAATCGTATGACGTTACTCATCTTCATGTTCTAATGTCTTTCCAAAAAAACTTTTTTTGTCTACATTTGAGTCCATAGCATAATGCACACCCTTGCTCATTTTTGTCCGACAACGAAACGTTGGGCTTAGTTTTCTCTTTTTAAGATTAATTAGAGCTTTTAAATCGGTTGAAGAACAAAAAGTTATGGGAGTTTAAGTGGAGGCGATTTTCGATAATGTCTCGATAACGCGTCGATAGAATTTTTTAATATGGCAATTTTCGTGATCAGCGGGCAAATTTACTTTAGGAAATGCTGTCGATCAGTGTAAATAGCTATTTTTATTTGATTCTTACCAAGCTTACGCACAAAATATTTATATTTTAAATAGTGCTTTGATGTTCCGCTTAAAGGCCTGTATCCAGCACTGCGGAAAATTCCTGTCAGGAATTTGCTAATTAGTTCTTGTGTGTGTGGAACATAACTAAGACAGTGGGACCATGCAACGAAGAGGTGGAAGGTCACTCTGATCAATCAGCTGTTTGGCACTGTTAACTTTTTTGAATTTAAATAAATTTAAAATATAAATAATATTTTCTGAATAAAGCATGCTGCTCGAGTATGTGCTAAACATTGTATATGTACTTGGGGATAAAAACCAAAGGGCATGACACTTTACAGTATGTCCGGGATGGCACAAAACATCACTGCAGTATGTTGTTATCTGCACAACTTTATAATGCTATTATCCCCAAAGTAGTATGACTTCTTGGTTGGTCGCCAATCAAATAAGGTCTTTCATGGTCGGATACAAGATTTACGAAACACATTCGCATTTACATTAAGGATTTTGTCATCTTAGTGGCCTTGGCCTTGGTAGAAGGGCGAACCGGAACATAGCCGTTAATCGTTCAAAGAGTCAACACGATTGCCATGAGACCCGGAAAAGTAGATTGAGTGCGACTCCTGGGATTAAGAGATCCATATACGGATAACGCGGCTAAATACCTTGGCGTGTCTTGACTAGGAAAGCCCGTGTGACTCGGGCAGTAGCTATGGTTGCAGCTAATGGCATTGATCGACTGCCCTAAAGAAACTAGAGTCATCTATGTGGTGCCCCTGGTATGAGAGGCATACAACTACATATGTACATATACATATACCGCGGTGTAAACACCAGCAGGTATCATGACCAGTTGGTGCACCACTCTAATAAATTTGCCTATGATCTGGGGACACACAGATTAGAAGGCGTCTTCATGGACAGCATCTATTCAACCTTTATGTCTATGCAAAGCATCCTTCTGGCGGTTTCATCAATTTGGCATAAGTGTGCCCTTGGCACCCCTCTATCAATCTTTGCACGCTGATGGTTCCCCAACCAGATTACAGCTCATAACAAATAAAGAAAAGAGCATTCCCCCCAAAATTTTCGCTCATCACATCCAAAATAATTGTTGACAATATATTCCTGCGCTGTGTGTCAGCTGTTCTCGCCATCCACACACGCTATCGATATGCCACCTGTCGATAAGAAAATGTGGATTACGTTCATGTTGCTGGATACACAAGCAAGGAAAAGGTAAACTAAAAATTCCTGGCACAGCTTTTTTTTTATATGAGGTTTGACAGGAATTTTTAGTTTCCGCGGAGCTGGATACCCGGCTTAAACGATTTTAAAAAAATTAACACTTAAAAAAAAATTTTAAATTTTAGAGATTTAGTCCGTAACTTATCTGATCTTATGATTTTAACCAAGTATCCTCTAAAATTATCCAAAATAAATATTAAAACTTAATAATTAAACTTAGGGCCGATTTCTGTTCTCCCAGATGTGTCAGATAGTCGTCGATTTTACACTGTTATTTGTTAGTTTATGTGACGGAAGAAGTAGAAAGTGTGAAATCGGCCCCTAAAGGCCTATTTCCAGAACAAATAAAAATTTATGTCACGAAATTGCCAGTTATTTATGTTGAGTGGATTGTAAGCTATAGTATGACCACAATGTCTTAAAATACACTAAAAAATCCCCAAAATGGCGGCCAAGTTGTAGGGTCGCACTGATTGGTTAGCCGCTTGAATTCAAAAAGAGTTTATTAAATTACAGTTTAAAGAATCTTAAAATCAGCTAACAGCTTTCAAAATAACATGATGTACTACCACAAGTATGCGCAACTTCGTGGTCCTCGGTAGAGAAAGTCTTGGGGCACTTAAAATTATAAAATATAAAATCTATTAAAAAAGAGTGTTATTTTATGTGCTAATATATTTATTATTTGTTGGACTATTTTGGTGGGCCCTGCATTTGCTTCTAATTTGTTCGATGTTGACCGGAAAAATGTGCTGCAAGTTATTTATTTTCAATTTATTTCAGCAAATCGGCTGTGCTTGCAATCCACACAAACTAACGATGTGGCAACGCCGTGACTATTTATTTTTGTTCTGGAAATCAGCAAAATAAATGCCACTAAATAAATGGCTGATCAGCTGTTCGAAGCTGTTTTTTTTATATGGAGTTCAACATAAAAATTTATTTTCGTGCGCATTTATTTGTTCTGGAAATAGGCCTTAAAGCATAAAAAGAAATGACACTAAACTTTTTTTTTAATTTTACAGATTAAATCTGAAACTCATCCCCTTTACTTCCCATATAATTTAAATATTTCGATTTTTAGTGCATGCGCGAGTCCACTAAATGTAGTCCGATCACACAAGCTTTTTCTTATATCTGATTGCACTAAATCTAGAATCTCATATGAATTAATAAATCTTAAAAAATAACCCCAAAAATTTGAGAAAAATCTGCTGTTTTGAAATGATTCTGTGTTGCTTTTATATTTCCCTAAATACATTTAAAAGGAAATGACTCCTTAAAAAATTTTTTTTAATTCTTAGAGATACACATATGTATTTCAAATGTTCGATTTTAAGGGCGATCGCAGCCAAAATTTTCTTATATCTATTGGGACTTAAACAAAACTTTTTCTGCTCGGTATTTGGAAATATATTTTTAAGCGCCAGTCTATTATGCCGTCACTTTCTGGGAGTAAGTCGCTTATAATTTGTAATTATATATTATTTATTTGACATCTGCCAAAAAGCTTAAAGATAAAAAGAAACAAAGGACGACTGCTGGTATACTAGATAATTACCACTAATTGATTTGCAATTGAAACTCTGGTCTTGCCTTTATATATTTTTAGTAACATCAGCTGCGACTTAAAACTTTTACTGAAAAATTTCCTATACTTTAGCACAAACTTACTCTGAATATTTTTTATTTTAAAAGTGCATTAGGGCCGATTTCTGTTGTCCCAGATAGCTGCTATGTGTCAGATAGGCATCGATTTTACACTGTTATTTGTTAGATTATATGACAGATAGCTCTATGTCGAAGATGTGAAATCGACCCTCAATCTGTTAAGCGTGACGAACTGAGTCGATTGAGCTTTGTTCGTCTGTTTCTGCGCAATTAATACTCTCAGTATGTTTTCGATCGAGCTGAAATTTTACACTGAGTCTTGTTCAATGTTTGCGTTCTTAAAATCGGTCATTATTTATATTATATGTTTTTTATGCAGATCTTCAAATTGTATGACAACTCGACAGGAAAATGTTATTACCGTACCATTGAAATTTAGTTGGCTTTGAAAAGTCTTTTTCACATCGTCTAAAATTTGTCAACTGATCTAGAAACCGAAAATACAGATATGAGTCACCCCATTTCCAAAGACAAACTGTTTAGTTTTGAAAAGCAAGAGTTAAAATGAAATCTTCAAGAATTTTTGACACTCACATGTTAAATTTTTTTATAATTTTTTGTATACTTAATTTTGGGTATTTTTTTGGTAGATCTTGTGCGGTTTTTTAGTAGTATTGCTTTATTTGATTGAAATATTTACAATATAATTTTTAATTTTAATTTTGAAATTCAGAAGAAAATTGCTTCGTTCAAATGCCTTTTCTCATACAATGTACAATTCCCAGCAACTTTGATATCAATTACGCCACACTTAAACTTCCACTAGAAAGAACCATTTCATTCTCATTAACCTGAACCATCAGTATCTTTGCCAGTTTCTTCATCTTCTATCAAAAAGTCATCATACCCCAACAAATCGCCTACACCAACTGAATAAACATTAAGTATACGCCATGGCGGCTCGCGATGGCAATCACTTCCCTAAGCCGGCATCCAAAAACTCTATAAATTTTAAAGCCGCTATTAGCCAAGGCTTAGTGGCCTGGTGCCAGCCAGGAGTGGGAGACTCTGATCATAAATTCCAGCGGCTAACCCACACACACACACCGACACACACACACACACACACATACAGACAAAACAACAAAAGTGGATTTATACGCTGTTGTTATGAATTTAAATGTGATAAACGAGCCCCATCTAAATCGCTGTCCAGTTATGAGAGCGCAAAAATTGCTATGCAAGGCACGAGACTTTTGACTTGAAAATATTCTCACCTTAAATCATGAACCACGGCACTTAAAACATGAACGTTGTGGTAAAAGTTCTTTCATTCACGCATGCTATTGTGAAAGTTTTACAAAGAATAGTTCCGCCATACGAGTTATGAAACCACTTAGGACTGAGCAAAGTGAAGAGGAATTTAGACAAAGTTTGTGGCGAGGAGAGCAGAAAAGTTGCCCCAGGCTTTTAAATTATCACCTGCCAGAGCCACAAGACGCACAATTGAAAATTGTACCCACACAGACACACACACTAACACCTGTGCGGCATACAAAAAAAGTATACAAAAATAAAATAAATTCACAAATATATTGTATATTGACTTTGGTGCAAAATAATGGCTGGCAATTTGTAGGGCCTACGTTTAAGGCATGGCGCAGACAATGAAATATATTTGGGCAAACACACACATGGCCCACGTGTGCGTATGTGTGTAAATTCCCCTAAGCACCATCATCAGTTACAAGTGTGAACAATAAATTGTCATCAGCCTCGACTTTGCTTTATTTCTTTTCAGTCGATGTCGTCTCCTTCCCAATTTATGGAGGATTTTCAATTTGGCGCTCGACTCCCCAAAAAAGTAGGCTTTGCTTTGCCAACGCACATAAGTATGCTATACAAATTTTATATACACAAAACGGAAGTTTCTCCGACACAAAAATACATGTGAAGTTTTCGTTTCGTTTGCCGCTGACATTTATGGCGCACATGGCTCTTGCCATTGATTTTTTATGCGTTTTTGAAGTACTAGTTCGCCCGTAAGTAGGCTACAGTTTTGATATTTTTTTTTTGCCAGTGATTATCTATGCTATATGCAGACCCTTAATGTGTGTCTGTGTGTGTGTGTGTTTTTTTAATACGTCACAGCGTTGCCGGAAACTTAATAAAAGTTTGCCTTTTTTTCTACTTTCTGATGTTGTTGTCAAGGCAAAAAAAGTTTTTACATTATTGACAGGCAAAATGGTATATGAGATTTACAAGAGCCGAACGGTAGGGGGTCCAGAGCCAAAAAGTTGTCTATGAATTTTCCATGACTTTTGAGTGGCATTTGAAAATTGTGTTTTTACAAGGTTTAACAATTTTTTCAAAACTGTTGAAGGCTCCTTCCCTTCAAGTGAGAATGAAAAATTGATAGAGAGAGCTCAATTTGGACTTTTAGATTTTTTTTAAATAGTTTGAAGCTAAAATTTGTTTTTTTTTTTAACTTAAACCCAATTTTCAATAAAAACATAGGTTAACAGTGCCGAAACACAAACAAAAATATGGATTAATTTTTAATTTTCCTCTACTAGTAATCATTTCGATAAAAGAAAGTGTTTTTGATGTTTGTGCAAGGGTGGAACCACAAATCGGCATAATGGAATAAAATTAGGTCTCAGCATTCCCAAAGCTAATATTTGTTGTCTAATTACTTATTGCAAAAACCAAAATATTTTAATTTAATTTTAAATTAACGCAATAAAAATAATTACTCATACGACACGTTTATCAAATACATATTATACAATTGACACGTCTATAAAGCACACAGTCATTTCACCCAACAACACAATTCAACAATCCGTCAATTCATCACAAACAAATTCAACACAAAATAGTTTCAACACACGTCAATACAACACAAAACAACATAATTATTTGACCATTTTTTCTGACTTTGTTTTGTGTTGAATTGACGTGTGTTGACGTGTGTTATGTTGAAATTGTATATGTGCTATAATTGTGCTGTGTTGAATTGACTTGTGTTAAATTGGCGTGTGAATGAAAAAAAAGATGTGAGTGTCGCTAGCACTCACGAGTCTTTGATGTGAAACATGATGATAAGTTTAAGAGCTTATTTTCAAATCACAAGCTCTCTCAATAGTATATAATTCAGCAGGGACACTATTTCGAAAGAAGACATATAACGGGGAGTAGAAATACTAAAAACAGAATCACTTGCTGCAGAGTTCTTTAATTTTTTCAGGAATTTTAATGCGCTGATCAAAAGATAAATGATAAGGTTTCACCCCGCAAGATACCACCAAATCCGACCCAGATCCCTTCCAGATCCCACACAGATCCCACCCAGATTCCATTCAGATACCACCCAGATTCCGCCCAGATCCCACCCAGATCCCGCCCACACTCCACCCAGATCCTACCCAGATCTCACCCCGATCCTACCCATATACCACCCAGATCCCACCCAGATCTCGCCCAGATCCCTTCAAGATCCCTTCAAGATACCACCCAGATCCCTTCCAGATCCCATCTAGATCCCACCCAGATCTCGCCCAGATCCCTTCCAGATTCCATCCAGATCCCACTCAGATCCCTTTCAGATCCCACCCAGATCTTGCCCAGATCCGTTTCAGATCCCACCCAGAACTCATTCAGATCCCATCCTGATCCATCCCAGATCCCACCCAGATCCCGCCCAGATCCTTATCTAGATCCCACACATATCCCACCAATATCGCTCCCAGATCCCGCCCAGATAAGATTCTACCAAATCTCTCCCACATACCACAAGATCGCACCAAGATCACACCCAGATCTTTTCCAGAACCCACCCAGTTGCCCCTCTTCAGCATCTTTCCTACCTCTTCACTTCCCCCTCTGCCCATCCTCTTGTGTGTGTGTTTGCCGGGTATCTGCACAAATCAAAACAACACAAAATATGAATGACGTCAGCGTCACGCGACGCAGAAACCAAATTTTACTCCTACTAAAATGGTTTGATGCTGCTCTCAGTGCCCTGTCTTTTCAGTACTTAGTAGCACTCACTCTCCCTCTCGCGTTTACAGCAAAAGTTGTGGGAGTACGCTCTATATTGTTCTCTCGTTGTTGTTGTGGTAGTTTTCTGTTTTGATTTTTTGGCTGCCGAGCCACTCGCACAAAGCAAACACAGCAACATAATATGGTTGGCGTCAGAGTCACGTGACGTACAAACCAAAATTTACTCCTACTAAAATCGTTCGTCAGCGTCACGTGACACTGAAATCAAATTTTACTCCTACTAAAATCGTCCGTACCGAAATTAAAGATGTTCCACAACAAAAATAACAAATTTTATACTAGGGGGGCGGGCATAAGAATTGTTTATTTTGGAAAAATTTATACTTAAACAAACACTATACCGTATTATGGGGGTTTTATTTTATTCTTTGTTTAACTTCGACTGTCTCAAATATACGTGCAAAGATGTTAGATGTTAAATGGTTAAAACAGTTAAATAGTTAAAATTCAAAATATATGGTCAAAATTTCTGGGATCTACAACACGGCAATCCTGACGTTTCACACGCGCTCATGTGTGCAACATTTGTCTGTGATCATGCAATACTCAAAATGTTATTTGTTGGAACTGCTTAGATGCTACTTTAATTTTAGTTTTATCATCGGTAAATCAACTTTATCTTTTCTTGTTGTTTCTTTTTGTTATCTTTTGTATTCATAGAATTGTCACTCAATTCCACTTCTCAATCATCTATCAATTCATCTGACACATTATTGCTATGCAAAGCTCTTAAAAATTCGCGTGCATACTTAAGTGTGCGCTTACTTGTCATCGACTTTAATTGCTATCTGATTTGATCAAGAATTTCAGTTACCAAGATTTTTAGAATACAACTTTGTTTGATTTATTTCTTTAGCCTTGATTAGTATATGATCACTAGACATCGGATTTTAGGTTTTTTTTTTGTTATTGGTCTAAAAAATTCGAAATTTCGGCATTGGACTAATAAAAATATTTGTAATTTTTTAAGATGAGCATATCCAAAATATGTTTTTTTTAGGTGAAAAGCATATGCTAAAATAGGTCAAAAATAGGTCAAAATAGGTCAAAATAGGTTAAAATAGGTCAAAATATGCTTTCCTCAAATACCACTCCAAATTCCGAATTTATGATTGAAATGATGAAAAATACCGAAGACAAGAATGTACCATGTAAAGGCAAGCCCTGTGGATGGTTCGTAGCGTACTAATCAAAGCACAATTACAGTAAATACCTGTGGTTTGTATCTTTCTGTAATTTCGTTTTCTCGTACGGTATGCGTCGTGTGCGTCGTTCAGTTTTGTGAATGTGTTCAGTTGACGTACGAGCGAAAAGTTTAAGTCAGGGACGCGAACCTTATCATAAAATTGTTATGAAATTTACATTTTGCATTGCATCTGCCTGGCTTCTGTACTTAGTTGAACGAGAAAAAAGTGGACCAGGAGATATCATTGCATCTTAACTGATTTGGTTCCGTTTTGGTATTTTTTCGCAAATTCGCAAATTAGTTGTATCTCAGTCATAGTAAAATTGTACAAAACATTCTGTATGCTGTACTCTATTCTCTTTACCTCTAGTCATCCATGGTATTTTATCGCGGTTCGGTAAGATCACAATAATAGTTATGCAGTTATTTATGGTATTTAGAAGTAATTTCTTATGTTAATATTGAGTTAACTACCATGGAGGACTTTTAGCTAAAAAGCGCGGTAATGCAATAGATCAGAAATGGTGTTCATCTTAATTGGATTTTGCTCGCTCGCATGGCGAACACAAGAAATTGGGAACTTTTTTTAGTATTGGCCTCTATACGGTATTTGCTGCCCCAGTATGTTACGTTTTGAACCCTGAATAAAAAGCATATTTAGATGTGCAGATGCCTACTTGGGAGCATATATTTACTCTCTAAATATGTTAAAGCATATGACATATTCCAAAATAGGTCGAAATAGGTTAAGCATATTCTCAAATATGCTTTTAGGTCGAAGATATGTAAATATGTCAAATATGCAAAACGAATAAGGATTTAAAATAATCTACTTTTTATGAAACGAATTTGTATGCAACCAGAATTTTTTTTGGACCAACCATTAAAAATATGTTTTAACCTAAAATCCGATGTCTAATGATCACCAACCTTATGTCTTATAATTTTGCAAAAAAAATGTTTCTGGCACATTTGTACAAGTTGCGCCGTCATCTTGCCAAGCTGCGACGGTAACTTGAAAAGTAGCGCTGCGATCTTGACAATGGATAGAGGAGAGAAATGAACAGGTTTTATTTATATCCAAAACGATCTTGAAATCAGGATTTTAGGAATTTTCAGGACTATTGAAATTTTGAAAGTGAAAATTCTTTGAATTATGTGCTAAAATTCTTGATTTTTCTCTCAGTGTTTGAACACCACTGTTACACTTACATTTTTTAAGTGCGTCTTGCCTCGATCAATAGCAAGCATTTTCCAGGAATTGTTTTCTTTTGATATACTACATCTCTGGGATCTGTTTGTTCATACAGACGAACAGGGTGTAAACTATACGCTTCATTATTCTCTAGAGTTTTATAAAGTCAAAACATCCTCAGCCTTCATATTCCCAATTCCCATTAAATCTATTTGCTTGCCTTTTATTCTGCATCACAGCTTCGATTAGTTAATGTAAGCTAAATATTTTTGTACACTCAAAAGTTTTGCAAGCCTAAAAAGTGTTTAATTTTTCTCAAATATTTTCCTTCATTTCCTTTTCTTTAAATTAAAATAAATAATCAATTAATTACCTCCTAATGATTCTTAATCTTCTATTAATCCATTTCTCTCTCAAAACAATTAAATTTTTGGAAAAGTCCAGGGGGCCCCCTTCCCCGCCCCACCCGTCCATCCATTTCTCTTTTCAACGTCAATTAATTTGTTCACATTTTCATGACAGATTGATTACGAGTATGCGACCCACGCAGCGTTGTCAATTAGCTTAAAGTTCGACTAGGATGTTTGGCTTCTCACGTATTTCCTTGTAGTGTGTAAACTTGTGCCTCAATCTTCGCCAAGTTGTGGCAGCAGCTCAGTTCGAAAACTTATATCGATTAAAAACTTTCTCGGCAGGCCAAAAAGGATGACAGCTGCCGCCGGCACGATTATTTGTTTCTTACATAATAATTGGCAAACAAAATTGAAATGCCAAAATGGAAATCAAGAATATTGATGCTCCATAGCCTCCAGTAAACGGTTTATTCGGGCGTGATATAATTAGCATAAAAAGACAACATCTGAATTAGACGCAATTTGCTTAATGCCGAACTTTTAATGTCTTACGATGCCGCCCAGGAGAAACAAAAATGTAGGGAAAGCTTTCAACTTTGTGTGCCAGTTCAGGAAGTGAAAGACATGAAGTAAACAAAGCGATTGAGCAAAATGAAATAAGTGCAAATACATTTACACTCCTCAAATATGTATGTATGCACTGTGATTAAACCTTAATTTGCCTCTGTGTGTGTGTGCGACAGTCCCCCAAGTAGGCTGTTTGGTAGAGGGGAATGTTTTCTTTATTCTGTTTGCTTTGCCAGCTTAACTTTAATTTCTACTATGACTTTTTGCATCTTACTCTCAACTTTCACTTCCAGAAGTCAATTTCAATAGACCATGTAGAAAGCTTTGTAGATTTCTGAAATTAATTGAAGCCTAAAGTATGTTATTCATGACATTTGCAGACAACTCAGACTCTATGTCATTTCATTCTGTATAAATTATAGGGTTCATGTTTTAAGTTAGTGCAAATTCTCAACCAAAATTTCAACAATAGTGGACAAAAGTATTTTGACTAAAAAATTTCATAAATAATCCATTATATCTTTTAAACAAAAAATCCCAAAATTTTGAAATTTCAAACGAATACTGGTATAAAAGTAAGCTTTCAATAAAACATAAGAAATTACACAAATCCAGTTTGCATAGGTTGAAAATATAAATCAAAATGTGAAAATGGGGAGGACATAAGTATTTTGATAGGAATTCAAAAATTTATTTATTCTCAGCGCAGGACCTCAAATGCTAAAGAATGATTGCTTCTAGACAATTTTCACGCTAAACCCGAATCTTGCTTTAGAAATTCCATATCTCTAATGGATTAACTGTAAAATGGACATAAAATGCAGAAAATGGCCTTTTCCACATTTTGTAAGGACCCTATTTCCTAGAGACGGGTCCTTTTTAAAAGTTTGTAAATGTAAAATTATAGTACTCGGTTTTATCTGTAAATTCTAGTTTTTACTTTATTAATTTTTGTAAGATATAAGTTCGAGATCGATCTGCAAAATAGCCAAGAAATGCCAAAACCGCAAAAAAAAAAGCCAAAAATGGGATTATTAAGATAATCTAACACGGTTTTCAAATGCGATTTGCTTATGAAAATTGATGAGAATTTTAAATCATTAATAACAAAATACAGATTATGAAATACGGATAGTTAAGGGTGTTGCCAGGGGACACCTCTCCCGCACAAATCGTATTGGAAGAGAGATGAGAATAAGGATGCCAGAAGCATCCCTCCATGTTTCAGTTGCCTTATTTGAGGAAAGGGAGAAATATAGGAAGATTTGCCTGCGCTATGAGTATTCTGATATTGCGAAGACAGATTCTAAGATCTAATGTACTACACACAGAATGGCATCAATAGATACGTTAAAATCCCGGTGCCCTGCACGCAATGAAAAGTGCATACGAATCAATGAGCCTGGCTGGTGGCTACCGATAGCAAGACCAGAGTCTCCGTGATAGCCATTTGAAAAGCAAACAGTTCGGCGACAATTCCGGTTGATATAATCCTCCACTTCGAGACTCAATTTAAAACTCAGCAAGCGCCAGGCTTGGTTCAGTTGTCACGCCCATTATTACGAGGGACGTAATCATGGCCCTTTCGGGACGTACCTTCCCACAACAGTTCGACACAAATCTTCCATATCAGCGGTAACAGTTTTGGTGCCAAAACGAAACATCCTTTCCAGCCGCAATACGAAGCTGGTGTCGTGCAAATAAAAAACCTTAACTGTTGTTGTTTTTATCCCGGACATGGTTGTTGCAGATCTTTGTGGAGGCTCTCAACTGCATCAAAATTATATTTATTGGTGAGGTTCCAAATACTTATCTTTGCCTCAACGTAACTAATCAGCGAAATTTGTTATTCCACATGAAGGCTCTTCAAATTATTCTTACGCACACCCTTCATTTCGGACATTTTTTTCTCTTCTGAGCGTCAATATAAATAAATTTAATTACTTTGGGCGCCCAAAAAAGGCTCGAACAGATGCCAATACCATCCACAGATTCAGAGTTCGAGTTCGATGGTCGTATGGATCGACGTTTCGTTTGTCTCTGTACACACCGTAAAACGTCTGACGTCAAACCTTTTGCGTGTGGTTTTACAAATTTTTTTATATGGAGTTTTTCGTTTACGAGCGCTTTATAGAGTACTCCGTACTGTGCCTTAGACTAAAAACCATTATAGTTGAAATGGGTCATTTTTCTTTATTTTTGTATAAAGTGTTTAAATGTTATTAAAAATGCAAGGCTACACAAGCGAATAATAACATTGAGAAAGCCACCAAAGTTTCGAAATAAATCGTACACTCTTATTACGTCATACGATACTTTCCTCGCAGTTTTTCTGATTTTTGATTGAAAAGTATTAAATTTGAAAGTTTGTGATAAAATTACGTGTGAAGCAATAAAGGGTCCACGATAAAAAATTTGCTGATTGTAGTAAGCACTTTCAATTTTATTTTTGCAAATAGCTTACGTAAATTCCAGTCTTAAATTACTAGTTCACTGTAAATGAATTTTTTTCGTGCTAAGGTTGTTGAATTAACGATTGATTGAGTGTTAAACTTGTTCTGTGTTAAATTGGTTGAATTGACTAGTGCTGATACTGTTTTGTGTTAAAATGACGTGTGTTGAATTGACGTGTTAAAATTGGTTTTTGTTAAATAGGCATAGCATCATTCTTTTTTATATACTACGTTTATACGCACGTTTAATTTGTAAATAACAATTTTGTAATTAAAATTTTTTTGCGTATAAACGCTGAGTTAATTTTTAATTTGCAAATAGCTAAGGCACGAAAACAATTACTGATTAGTAGACTTATTTGCAATTAGTGTGCTAGGCGTTGCCACTCTTTTCAGTGATTTTGTTGTTTCCAACTAAGTGGCGGTCCTGGAATATTGTTATTGATATTACATCAACAAGAGAAAGGTAAAATGTTTAAAATAAACACTGAAAACAAGCTTTGCAATTGGATGGCAGGATGATTTGCAGTTACTCAGTTCTGCCAACCAGGCAACCCTGATTTTCATTTAAATGTTACCAGATCCTCCAAGTAAAATATTTAGCGTATAAACGGTAAGTTAGTTATTTACAAATTATTTATATTTGCAAATAGCTGGCGTATAAACGAAGGAATAGACTGCAAAGCTTAAATATGACTTCACTGTCACTTTCAGAAGATGACAATCTCCGATATCTCATTTAGAACATTAAACGGTTAATTCTTCTTATTCTTTCTTCTTCTTCTTTATTGGCCCGATGCTTGCATCACAACCGTTTGACGGTCTCGGCCGTTGCAATAATCCGCCAGTCGCTTCTGCTCCGTGCGAGCTGGCACCAGTTTTTCACGCCAAGCTTGGAAATGTCTTTCTGCACCTGGTCGTCCCACCTTAGAGGTGGTCGTTCCACCTTGCCTTGTCCCAGTTCTTTCGCATTCCTCTGGAGCTTGTTCATCCATACGGGTAACATGTCCCAGCCAGGTCCTAAATCCTGCGAAGAATCTTTCGCTCGAAAACGCCAATCGCCGCCTCATCCGCTGATGATATTGCCCATGCTTTTGCGCCGTATTGCCGGACTTGGATGATAAGCGACTTATATAGCGCTATTTTTGTTCTTCGCTTAAGGTTTCTGCTCTTGAGCTCCCTATCGGTTTGCGAGCTTGATTCTTCTTCGGATTTCCAGGCTGATGTTGTTGTCGCCGCTTATCATCGTTCCAAGGTAGACAAAGTGCTCTCAAAGTTGTACTCTCCCATTGCAACAGATTGCCCTAGGCGCGTGGACTTCTGTTTCGACGAAACTAGGTACTTCGTCTTGTCCTCGTTTAACGCTAAACCTATTACTTCAGACTGCTTCTCAACGTCATCATGCAAAGTCGAACGTACTTTGCTGGAATACCTAAAGTAGACAGGGCTTCGAAAAACCTTGACCTTATCGGCGTGTCGAAAGCGGCTTTGTAATCGATAAAAAGATGGTGATTTTCGATGTTTCTCTCATAGGTCTTCTCCAGGATTGGCGGCGCAATGTGAATATCTGGTCTGTGGTGGACTTAAGGTCTAAAAGCCACACTGATAAGGTCCAATCAGTGTATCAATAAGCGGCTTTAGACGTTCACAAATAATGCAAAATAAGAAAAATGGGGAGGTGACTGATCCCGCGGTAGTTGGCGCAAACTGCAGGGTTTCCTTTAAAAGATTAGGCAGTGAACACTTAGGATTCCAATCGTCGGGCTTGCTTTCGTCAACCCTTATACGGCACAGAAGTTGGTGCATGCACCTTACCAATTCTTCGCCTCCAGCCTTGAACAATTCAGCGGGCAGCTCATCAGCGCCTGGTGACTTGTTGTTCTTTAGCCTTCGTATGGCTAAACAGACTTCCTGTTGGGTCGGCGGGTCTATCTCTGAATTGTCGATTGGTGGCATCGTTACTTCTTTAGGAGCGGCATCATGTTCGTCATCGCCTCCCAGTAGGTTGGAGAAGTAACTTCTCCATTTGTAATTGAATTTTATTAATATGATTACTTTAACCGACCCATTTCTTGTATATCCCTTCTCTCAAAAACTTATTTTTCTAAATGTAATAAAATTCTCAAAAATGCCACATAAATCAGGTTTAGAAAACGAATGATTAAAAGGTATAAATTCGACCTTAAATTTAGAAATACTTGCTATATTTACGACATTATTTTCTAAAAATTCCTTTTAAGCGCAACTTTTTTCAATTTCAGAAAAAATATCATAAGTACAGAAAGATTTTTAAATTTTAGGGCAAAGGTTAACCTTAACTAATATTTATTAAGGGTGGGTTTGAAAAAATGTTAATGTCGATACTAATTTTGTTTTCTTTTAACTCATCTTTTTATTATCTTAAATTTCTCTTTAAAATACTTGAAAATTATTTGTACAAATTTTAACAACTTTGACATGCGGTTTAACACCAAGCAGATTTTCTTTTCAACGTGGCTTAAACAAGCTCACAAAGTTTAAGCAAACATACCTCAAACCATGCCATATACAACTTTTAGCGACTACCCACTGTATTTTCTGTAGTCTTTTTCTTATTTTTGGTTAAATTTTCAGCTCTTCCAGATTACAATGCACTGTGGGTCGAATTCCCAAATAATTGGCATAAAGTCGAAAATTTCATGGAAACAAAACTCATTTTTAATAATATACCTTAAAAATACGTAGTCTATGTACAAAGAATCGAGTAATATTTTCGATAGTTTTGCAACTCTGAAATTGTAATCGATTATCGAAGTCAGGTGATGAGTGCAGTGATTGTTGCGATAAATTAAGCGACAACTATTTGTTAACTTTTGAGGACTTGCACGTGATTGTAAAGTTGCACAAAAATTTTGCCAAAATATGGATAATAAAGGCCGGTAATAGAATAAATAAATGGAAGCATTTCTTGATAATATTCAATATGTTGCTTTAAATTGTGTTTGTTTCGTGGGATCCCTAAACAGAGAAAACTAAGAAAAGTGCAAGTCTTCTGTGGAGCAAAACTAACCTTGTGGCGTGTTTGTGTGTTTTGTAATATTGTCAAAATAAAGTAGAAAGTGTGTATTAAAAGATTATAATTATCCTGTCTGCGTTTTTTGCGGCTTTTGCGGTGCTTTCAACTTGAAATGAGGCTTAAACTCTGTCATGCAACGCTGCTGGACGTATGGACGGCAACTCTACCGCTTTAAAAAACCAGATATTTGGCCAACTAAAGGAATGTACGCTTAAAATTTGACTACAAATTACTGGAAAATTCATTTTTAATTTAAACTGTAACATTTATTCACAGTTCTTAAAACTTTGTTTTCAGATTACGTATACGCAGTGTTGCCTATGAGGGCGGTCGGGGGAAGGCGTGGTCAAATTAACTTAACATTTCGTTTAAATATTATAGGTGTTATATCTATTAAAAGTACCAAGTTTCAACTCGATATCTGCAACACGCGACTTTATGCCAATTATTTGGGAGATTCGACCCACTGTGAATGTAAGCTGTGGCGCATTAAGTGTGAGTGCGATATGAGTGTGTGTGTGTGTGTGCATATAACTGGCGACCTATTTGCTTAAACACACTCTAACTGGCACTCGCCAGCCTCCCTCGCTTTTAGTTAGCTCTCCCAGTTTGGTTGGCTGCTTCTTCTGCCTCTCATAACACATTAGCGAAAGTGAAAGCCGCCAAATGACTGCTCCCAGTTGATTTTCATTTGCTGTTCGTGTCTGTGTCACATTGCGCACTTAGAACCATAAATTTATATTAAAGCTCAAGGCAGAGACAAAGAGAGAAATGCATGAGCTGCGTTCTTCAGTGTTTGCCCATGCATGTTTTTAAATAAGATTGTTTAAATATTTCAGGCATGTCTGAAAATTGAAAACACAAGTGAAAAAAATAATCGAAAATGCGAGCATAAATTAAGAAATGGAGTTTAATCTCTCTGTTTTAATATAAACTTTGAAATCACATTGGTATGCAAATTCGATTGTCTTTGAGGAAAGTCTGTAAATTTGAAAAAAATTCAAATCAGGTAAGCAATATATTTTAATTTTTTGGCAAGGATTAGGCTTAGCATCTCAACCGTATTGTGTTTTTACTTTAAGGACTAGATAGATTCATCTTTGAAACTGGGATAAAAATATGAGAATTTAATACATATGGGTCATTCTTTTATAAACCGAACAGCTAAAAAAATTTTTATTTTTCATTTCAATAAAAAAAAATCCGAAATTAGATCTCGACATGCCCACCAAAACGTAATTTGCGGTTTTGCAACTAAAATTTTTGTTAATTTTATAAACAATTTCAAAAATCGTCAAAAACGAAAAAATGGAAAAAAAGGGTTTTTTAAAACGTGATATCTCAGGATTGGTTTATCGGATAGGTCTCAAGTTGATATCGATGGAAAGAATTTTACTGTATCTACTCAAATCATAATTTTATAAATTTTTAAATTATTTAATAATATTAAATAAATGTTGCTAAAAATTACATATAATTTTTCTCAGTGTTAACTACCATGTTTTGGCTTCTGAGGATATAGAATTTATTGTACTAAACACAACTTAAAAAAACGGTGTTTTCAAAAGATGGAGACTTTTATAGTTTAAAGTTATGAATTTGCAGGTCTCAAACAAATTAAGTTGCCCTTAAATAATAATTTCTCACACAGTCCGTTTTAAAGCTTTTTTGGTTCAAACTTGGCTTAGGTGTGCTTTATATTCATCAAACTTAAAAATGTCAACCCATCAGCGGATCGGATGACTATATCATATAGCTGCCATACGAATGTTATGATTAATTGAATATACAAACGCACAACTTCATGATCCCGTTTTATTCATTTTCAATGGGTACAGTAGGGTGGACGCCGATAAAAAATATAAGTGATACCATCTTAAACGATTATACTTTTGAGTGTACACATAATGAATCGAAAAATCAAAAATTTTATATCATGTTTTAACCTCTGTGAAAAGCCTTTAAAGTTTCCACAAATATTACGTATACAACCTGTTCACCGAATCGAAATTCTGTCGACGAATTCTTATTATCATTTTAAAGTTGTCAAATTTAAATTTGATCAAAACAAATAAAATGGAGCAGGAATCGAATGTATTTTGGTCGGTAAATTAAAACCTTTTTTGTAAAGCGAGCCCAAGCGTTGGAACAAGTGTAATCACAGTAGAGTTTTTTTCAAGGGAAATAAATGAGTTGACAATATTAAATAAAGGTTTTGATTTATGAATAATTTCCTGTATTTTTGCCCATAGTAGTGTAATAATCCGCATTATTTTCGATCCTGAAGAAGCTTATTTATAAGCAGCCCAGTAAAGAAGACAATTCGCTGGAACGGCTGCAACCGTGATGCGCAACAACTTCGATTCAGTGTGGGACCTGACTTCAAAGATATATTTGATAGCCTTTAAATGAACGCTAAGACTTGCTTTCATCTAGAAGTAAACAGCGCAAGGCCAGAAGAAATTTTTCCGTAATATAACATTTTGCAAATATGTTGTGCAAATATATTTACCT
>JAEIGQ010000502.1:0-32913 GCA_018904275.1 Lordiphosa clarofinis | reverse complement strand
GCTGTTAACTTCGACAACTTTCGACCCAGGTGGATGAAAATAGCCGTAATGGATCAGTTTAGACCCGTAGTATTCTTTAGATATTCAAATTTTCCATAAATTGGGAAGCTAAGTGCAATGGTTTAGCCTAATGAGGTCGTAGAGTACAATATTTAGCTTTAAATAGTAAATCTTTGTATGGAATCAATTTCTGCTGTTAACTTCTTGACAACTTTCGACCCAGGTGGATGAAAATAGCCGTAATGGATCAGTTTAGACCCGTAATATGCTTTAGATATTCAAATTTTCCACAAATTGGGAAGCTAGGTGCAATGGTTTAGCCTAATGAGGTCGTAGAGTACAATATTTAGTTTTAAATAGTAAATCTTTGTATGGAATCAATTTCTGTTGTTAACTTAGACAACTTTCGACCCAGGTGGATGAAAATAGCCGTAATAGAACGTTTAGACCTGTAATATGCTTTAGATATTCAAATTTTCCACAAAGTGGGAAGCTAGGTGCAATGGTTTATCCTAATGAGGTCGTAGAGTACAATATTTAGTTTTAAATAGTAAATCTTTGTATGGAATCAATTTTAGCTGTTAACTCCGGACAACTTTCGACCCAGGTGGATGAAAATATCCGTAATGGATCAGTTTAGACCCGTAATATGCTTTAGATATTCAGACTTCTCCACAAAGTGGGAAGCTAGGTAGAATGGTTTAGCCTAATGAGGTCGTAGAGCCCAATATTTAGTTTTAAACAGTAAATCTTTGTATGGAACTCAATTTCTACTGTTACATTCGACAACTTTCGACCCAGGTGGATGAAAATAGCCGTAATGGATCAGTTTAGACCCGTAATATGCTTTAGATATTCAAATTTTCCACAAAGTGGGAAGCTAGGTGCAATGGTTTAGCTTAATGAGGTCGTAGAGTACAATATTTAGTTTTAAATAGTAAATCTTTGTATGGAATCAATTTCTGCTGTTAACTTTGACAACTTTCGACCCAGGTGGATGAAAATAGCCGTAATAGATCAGTTTAGACCCGTAATATGCTTTAGATATTCAAATTTTCCACAAATTGGGAAGCTAGGTGCAATGGTTTAGCCTAATGAGGTCGTAGAGTACAATATTTAGTTTTAAATAGTAAATCTTTGTATGGAATCAATTTCTGCTGTTAACTTCGACAACTTTCGACCCAGGTGGATGAAAATATCCGTAATGGATCAGTTTAGACCCGTAATATGCTTTAGATATTCAAATTTTCCACAAAGTGGGAAGCTAGGTGCAATGGTTTAGCCTAATGAGGTCGTAGAGTACAATATTTAGTTTTAAATAGTAAATCTTTGTATGGAATCAATTTCTGCTGTTAAATTCGACAACTTTTGACCCAGGTGGATGAAAATAGCCGTAATAGATCAGTTTAGACCCGTAATATGCTTTAGATATTCAAATTTTCCACAAAGTGGGAAGCTAGGTGCAATGGTTTAGCTTAATGAGGTCGTAGAGTACAATATTTAGTTTTAAATAGTAAATCTTTGTATGGAATCAATTTCTGCTGTTAACTTCGACAACTTTCGACCCAGGTGGATGAAAATAGCCGTAATGGATCAGTTTAGACCCGTAATATGCTTTAGATATTCAAATTTTCCACAAATTGGGAAGCTAGGTGCAATGGTTTAGCCTAATGAGGTCGTAGAGTACAATATTTAGTTTTAAATAGTAAATCTTTGTATGGAATCAATTTCTGCTGTTAACTTCGACAACTTTCGACCCAGGTGGATGAAAATAGCCGTAATGGATCAGTTTAGACCCGTAATATGCTTTAGATATTCAAATTTTCCATAAATTGGGAAGCTAGGTGCAATGGTTTAGCACAATGAGGTCGTAGAGTACAATATTTAGTTTTAAATAGTAAATCTTTGTATGGAATCAATCTCTGCTGTTAACTTCGACAACTTTCGACCCAGGTGGATGAAAATAGCCGTAATGGATCAGTTTAGACCCGTAATATGCTTTAGATATTCAAATTTTCCACAAAGTGGGAAGCTAGGTGCAATGGTTTAGCTTAATGAGGTCGTAGAGTACAATATTTAGTTTTAAATAGTAAATCTTTGTATGGAATCAATTTCTGCTGTTAACTTCGACAACTTTCGACCCAGGTGGATGAAAATAGCCGTAATGGATCAGTTTAGACCCGTAATATGCTTTAGATATTCAAATTTTCCACAAATTGGGAAGCTAGGTGCAATGGTTTAGCCTAATGAGGTCGTAGAGTACAATATTTAGTTTAAAATAGTAAATCTTTGTATGGAATCAATTTCTGCTGTTAACTTCGACAACTTCGACCCAGGTGGATGAAAATAGCCGTAATGGATCAGTTTAGACCCGTAATATGCTTTAGATATTCAAATTTTCCATAAATTGGGAAGCTAGGTGCAATGGTTTAGCACAATGAGGTCGTAGAGTACAATATTTAGTTTAAAATGGTAAATCTTTGTATGGAGTCAATCTCTGCTGTTAACTTCGACAACTTTCGACCCAGGTGGATGAAAATAGCCGTAATAGATCAGTTTAGACCCGTAATATGCTTTAGATATTCAAATTTTCCACAAATTGGAAAGCTAGGTGCAATGGTTTAGCCTAATGAGGTCGTAGAGTACAATATTTAGTTTTAAATAGTAAATCTTTGTATGGAATCAATTTCTGCTGTTAACTTCGACAACTTTCGACCCAGGTGGATGAAAATAGCCGTAATGGATAAGTTTAGACCCGTAATATGCTTTAGATATTCAAATTTTCCATAAATTGGGAAGCTAGGTGCAATGGTTTAGCCCAATGAGGTCGTAGAGTACAATATTTAGTTTAAAATGGTAAATCTTTGTATGGAGTCAATCTCTGCTGTTAACTTCGACAACTTTCGACCCAGGTGGATGAAAATAGCCGTGATAGATCAGTTTAAACCCGTAATATGCTTTAGATATTCAAATTTTCCATAAATTGGGAAGCTAGGTGCAATGGTTTAGCCTAATGAGGTCGTAGAGTACAATATTTAGTTTTAAATAGTAAATCTTTGTATGGAATCAATTTCTGCTGTTAACTTCGACAACTTTCGACCCAGGTGGATGAAAATAGCCGTAATGGATCAGTTTAGACCCGTAATATGCTTTAGATATTCAAATTTTCCACAAATTGGGAAGCTAGGTGCAATGGTTTAGCCTAATGAGGTCGTAGAGTACAATATTTAGTTTTAAATAGTAAATCTTTGTATGGAATCAATTTCTGCTGTTAACTTCGACAACTTTCGACACAGGTGGATGAAAATAGCCGTAATGGATCAGTTTAGACCCGTAATATGCTTTAGATATTCAAATTTTCCACAAAGTGGGAAGCTAGGTGCAATGGTTTAGCTTAATGAGGTCGTAGAGTACAATATTTAGTTTTAAATAGTTAATCTTTGTATGGAATCAATTTCTGCTGTTAAATTCGACAACTTTCGACCCAGGTGGATGAAAATAGCCGTAATGGATCAGTTTAGACCCGTAATATGCTTTAGATATTCAAATTTTCCACAAATTGGGAAGCTAGGTGCAATGGTTTAGCCTAATGAGGTCGTAGAGTACAATATTTAGTTTTAAATAGTTAATCTTTGTATGGAATCAATTTCTGTTGTTAAATTCGACAACTTTCGACCCAGGTGGATGAAAATAGCCGTAATAGATCAGTTTAGACCCGTAATATGCTTTAGATATTCAAATTTTCCACAAAGTGGGAAGCTAGGTGCAATGGTTTAGCTTAATGAGGTCGTAGAGTACAATATTTAGTTTTAAATAGTAAATCTTTGTATGGAATCAATTTCTGCTGTTAACTTCGACAACTTTCGACCCAGGTGGATGAAAATAGCCGTAATGGATCAGTTTAGACCCGTAATATGCTTTAGATATTCAAATTTTCCACAAATTGGGAAGCTAGGTGCAATGGTTTAGCCTAATGAGGTCGTAGAGTACAATATTTAGTTTTAAATAGTAAATCTTTGTATGGAATCAATTTCTGCTGTTAACTTCGACAACTTTCGACCCAGGTGGATGAAAATAGCCGTAATGGATCAGTTTAGACCCGTAATATGCTTTAGATATTCAAATTTTCCACAAAGTGGGAAGCTAGGTGCAATGGTTTAGCTTAATGAGGTAGAAGAGTACAATATTTAGTTTTAAATAGTAAATCTTTGTATGGAATCAATTTCTGCTGTTAACTTCGACAACTTTCGACCCAGGTGGATGAAAATAGCCGTAATGGATCAGTTTAGACCCGTAATATGCTTTAGATATTCAAATTTTCCACAAATTGGGAAGCTAGGGCAATGGTTTAGCCTAATGAGGTCGTAGAGTACAATATTTAGTTTTAAATAGTTAATCTTTGTATGGAATCAATTTCTGCTGTTAAATTCGACAACTTTCGACCCAGGTGGATGAAAATAGCCGTAATAGATCAGTTTAGACCCGTAATATGCTTTAGATATTCAAATTTTCCACAAAGTGTGAAGCTAGGTGCAATGGTTTAGCTTAATGAGGTCGTAGAGTACAATATTTAGTTTTAAATAGTAAATCTTTGTATGGAATCAATTTCTGCTGTTAAATTCGACAACTTTCGACCTAGGTGGATGAAAATAGCCGTAATGGATCAGTTTAGACCCGTAATATGCTTTAGATATTCAAATTTTCCACAAAGTGGGAAGCTAGGTGCAATGGTTTAGCCCAATGAGGTCGTAGAGTACAATATTTAGTTTAAAATGGTAAATCTTTGTATGGAGTCAATCTCTGCTGTTAACTTCGACAACTTTCGACCCAGGTGGATGAAAATAGCCGTAATGGATCAGTTTAGACCCGTAATATGCTTTAGATATTCAAATTTTCCATAAATTGGGAAGCTAGGTGCAATGGTTTAGCCCAATGAGGTCGTAGAGTACAATATTTAGTTTAAAATGGTAAATCTTTGTATGGAATCAATTTCTGCTGTTAACTTCGACAACTTTCAACCCAGGTGGATGAAAATAGCCGTAATGGATCAGTTTAAACCCGTAATATGCTTAAGATATTCAAATTTTCCACAAATTGGGAAGCTAGGTGCAATGGTTTAGCCTAATGAGGTCGTAGAGTACAATATTTTGTTTTAAATAGTAAATCTTTGTATGGAATCAATTTTTGCTGTTAAATTCGACAACTTTCGACCCAGGTGGATGAAAATAGCCGTAATGGATCAGTTTAGACCCGTAATATGCTTTAGATATTCAAATTTTCCACAAAGTGGGAAGCTAGGTGCAATGGTTTAGCCTAATGAGGTCGTAGAGTACAATATTTAGTTTTAAATAGTAAATCTTTGTATGGAATCAATTTCTGCTGTTAAATTCGACAACTTTCGACCCAGGTGGATGAAAATAGCCGTAATGGATCAGTTTAAACCCGTAATATGCTTTAGATATTCAAATTTTCCACAAATTGGGAAGCTAGGTGCAATGGTTTAGCTTAATGAGGTCGTAGAGTACAATATTTAGTTTTAAATAGTAAATCTTTGTATGTGATTGTAGGGGGTGGATGCCAAGATGGAGTACAACTTTTGGTTTCGATGGTTTTCACTGTATAGGGTTTTATTATGCACTTCGCGTGCTGAGCCTTTCACAAGATTTTTTAGAATGCTTACAAAATTCAAATCGGCTTACAACTAGCTATTCGCATGGTGTGACCAGAGTCGGCTGCCATTACAACACCAACTGACCTCAACTGAATTAATAACAAATTAGGAACAATGAAAATGAAACAGGCTTAAAATATAAATAGTTTATAATTAATATCTACACCTAAACATCCCGGCCCCCTTGCAACGCAGTTTGCAATTAGAGGACCATAAAGGTTAGAATTCATGTTCAACTTCAAAAAAAGGGACATTATCGCTTAGATATGAGACTTCATGAGATTTAAATTAGAGGTTAGATTTAAATTAGAGCTTATTGACTAATGACTCCAAGTGCCGGAGAGCATCCACCCAAAGGCGGTGGCTTGAGCAACAGGCAAACCCTTGACACCTGCCAGAAGTCCAGGTCGGATGATTTGAGGATACGTTTCAGCTCCCAGTACAATGTCCACGTTGGAGGATTCGTAGAACGTGTTGTCAGCTAAAACAATGTCTCGAAATTTGTTCCGAATACTTGGATCAAGGGACTGGAATGGAGTTCGAACGCTAAGTAGGCGGTCCACTTAAAGCAGACCTCCAACTTGACACTTTGGTCAATCCTGGATAGGAGAATCGCCGTGCACACACCTTCTCCTCCCACACGGGTGATCGGCAACCGAAACTTTTTTAGCCAACGATTCACTGATCCGGGACACTGGTGTGCAGGGGTCCACCAACACCTTGGTGTCGAATGTTGTGACACCATTGTCCAGTTTGACAACAGCTGTTGGCAGGACCTCAGGATTTCTATGCCGTAGGATTGTTGTCAGCGATGGCGCCTGAGCACGGTTTTCAGATCGGGGTGAGGGAGCCTTTCGAACATGCTCGCGGAGATGAAGCAGGGTGTGATGATCGCCATGGCACACATGACAGGTGGCCCCACTTCGACAAGAGGCCCCCGAGTGCTGATGGGCCAAGCAATTCGAGCAGTATTTGTTGATGAGGACTGCTCGCATGCGCTTTTCTACGCTAAGGCGCAGAAAGCGAGTACATCTCCGGAGGGAATGGATGCCTCGACAGACTCGGCATCGGAAGGACTCAGTTCCTCGGGCACGTCTGTTATCATAGGCGGAAGCATTGGAGCGTGGCATGGTTAATTCGAAATGTGTATTAGGCTGTGGAAGAGAGTTAAGAATGTTAATTCAATGATTTAAAAAGTGGGTTGACATTTAGACATCATGGACTGAACGTTAGTATTGGTAGGAAGAAGGATCAGTTTGGAAATAGGACGTTTAATAGAGCCACGCGTTGTAAGAATGTCGACAACTCGAACTTTGTCGTCAGATCCGGGATATCCTTTTTGCACTCGTCCAAGACGCCATTCACATGATGGTAGGTTGTCTTCCTTCACAATGACCATGTCGCCTTCTTGGATATTACGGTCTGGTGTCTGCCATTTGTTCCGCTTATGAAGTTCCTTTAGGTATTCATGTTTCCAACGTTGACAAAATTGTTGATTGTGGGTCTTAAGTTTCTGCCACCGATTTATAATCGTAGCACCGGTAGTTTGGATTTCGGGTTCAGTAACTGCTAACAAGGGTCCACCCACAAGGAAATGTCCAGGGGTCAGCGCCAACGGATCCGTTGAGTCCTCCGACATTGGAGAGATTGGTCTGGAATTGAGACATGCCTCTACTTTCGACAGCAGGGTAGAAAATTCCTCAAACGTATATTTTAAGTTCACCGTAGATTTATAGAAAAGGGCCTTGAAGCTCTTGACTCCGGCCTCCCAAAGACCGCCCATGTGGGGGGCACCGGGAGGAATGAATCGCCATGATAGTCCTTGATGGTTATATGTGGAAGTAACCTTTGTTCTAGTGGCTTCTAGGAAATCATTATTGAGAGCTCTTGACGCCCCTACAAATGTTTTGCCGTTGTCCGATTGGATCTGATGGGGACACCCTCTTCGTGCCACAAATCGAGCGAATGCAGCGAGAAACATGTCAGTTGTCAGGTCGGAGGTTCCTTCTAAATGAATCGCCTTCGTTGTAAAACAGACGAAAACACACACGTACCCCTTCGTAATACGGCATGCTCGTCCAAGGTAGCTTTTGATTTCAAATGGTCCCGCGAAATCAATGCCCGTGTAGGTAAAGGGTCTGGAAAAGGTGACTCGTTCTTTTGGCAAATCTCCCATAAGCTGAGTTTGTAACTTCTTCTTGTGTATGATGCATACTTTGCAGGAATTAACGACAGACTTGACTAGGTTCTGAAGTTTTGGAATCCAGAACTTAGAACGCACAAGGCGTATGACTAATTGTTTGCCGCCGTGCAAGGAAATTCGATGGGTGAAATTGACTAGGAGTCGGGACAATGAACAGTCATAAGGAAGCAATATCGGATGTCGCTCGTCATAGCTTAGAGAGCCAGACGATCTCACCCTGCCCATGGCTCGAATAATGCCATTAGCGTCTAGAAATGGATTGAGATTTCGTATTTGGCTTGATACGGCAACCGTCTTTTTATTAAGGAGGCAATGATATTCGTCACTGTATCCTTTACGTTGGGTGGATTGAACCAGGGTACGCAAAGCATCTGCCATATCCGTAGAGTGTAACCCTTCTTTGCGGCCCTTCTGGACCTTTCTACAGCGTTTGACGAAACGGAGCATATATCCAAGCACTCGCAATGCGCGTCCAAGGTCAGAGAAACGTGAAAGAAAGTCATCGACAGCTGGTACAGTAACGAGATGATTCTTCACCGGTCTCTGTTCCAAATCAGTCTCCAGAGAAAGATCAGTCGATTTTGGCCATCCTTCTTGGGGTTTCGACAGCCAATTTGGCCCATGCCACCATAACGCGTTGTCCACTAAGTCCTGGGACGCGACACCACGACTGGCAAGATCAGCTGGGTTATCTTCAGATCGCACGTGTCGCCAAGTGCTTATAGAGGTTGCCTGCGATATTTCTGCGACGCGGTTTGCAACGAACGTGGTCCATCTACATGGTGGCTTATCTAGCCATGCAAGCACAATGGTGGAGTCGGTCCAAAGGAACGTTTCGAAGTTATGGAGTGGAAGATTTGGGAGGATTGCTGCTACCATTTTAGCTAAAAGAACTGCCCCGCACAGTTCCAGACGTGGTAGAGATATAGACTTCACCGGCGCCACTCTGGTTTTAGAAACAAGCAGATGACAGAAAATGTTGTCTTCCTGCCTAACACGAATGTAAATGGCTGCCCCGTAAGCGCGCTGAGAAGCATCACAGAAGCCATGGATTTGAACCTTTGCGTTTGGAGCGAAATGTACCCATCGCGGTATACGTATTCGATTTAATGATGAGTAGCTTAACAGAAACTCGTGCCATTGTTGGAGAAGATCAGGAGGCAATGGATCATCCCATCCCATGTTAGTTAACCAAATAGCTTGCATAAAAAGCTTTGCACGAACGACAAAGGGTGCCAGCCAGCCGGCTGGATCGAATAACTTAGCTATTTGCGAGAGTACTTCACGCTTTGTAAGTTCTTGTTTTAGCTTTATTTCAGACACCACAAAATAAAACTCGTCTTGGGTTGCCCTCCAGCGAATTCCTAAGGTTCTGGCTGTGCTGGTATCGTCAAGCTCTAAGAAACCAGCACGGAGTAAATGTGGCGTGGGTATCCCTTCAAGCAATTCCCTTTTGTTTGCTGTCCATTTCCGTAAGGGAAAACCCGCTGAGTCAAGTGCCTTTTGAAGCTCTTTGATTGTGGATATGGCGACTTGCTCAGAATGCGCTCCTGCTAACACATCATCAACATACATGTGTACTAAGGACTTCACTCGCTAAAGGGAGCTGTTCTCGAACATCACTTGAAAGTTGCTGCAACACGCGAATCGCTAGGAAGGGCGCACAATTAACTCCGAAAGTAACGGTGTTAAGTTCGAAATCGCACAGATCCCCCTTTCATTTCGAAATAAGATTCTTTGGAATGGGGTGTGCTTAGAGTCTACTCGAATCTGGCGATACATCTTCTCGATGTCAGCATTGAATACAAACTGAAAGAGGCGCCACTTAAGTATCTGAATAGTTAAATCAGACTGAAGAACTGGTCCGGGATAGAGGACATCATTTAAACTGGTGCCGTTGGACGACCTGCTGGATGCATTAAAAACTATACGTACTTTCGTAGTTGAGCTCTCTGGCTTAAACACAGCATGGTGGGGAAGATAAAAATTCTGTAAACAGTCGTTATTTGAAACCTGCTTCATGTGTCCTAAACTCGCATATTCTTGAATAATTGAATTGTAATCGGACTTAAACTGGGCATCTCTATTAAGGCGAGCTTCGACTTTCAGAAATTGTGCTAGAGCTATGGACCTTGAGTGTCCTAGGTTAATGTGCTCAGGATCGCGAAATGGAAGTGAAACGACTTAACGACCGTCTTCATCTCTACGTGTAGTTTTAAGAAAGTGTTGTTCACAGAAATTGTCGGAGTGGTTTGCCACCTTCGTAGGGATTTCCTCCACCTCCCAAAACTTTGTGAGTAAATTGTCGAGTGGATCTTCGGAAATGACATTTACTTGTGTGGAGAATGCAGCAATCGATCGTTCGGATTCGCTGGGTACTGGGCCGGTAATTATCCACCCGAAAATAGTCTCCTGTCCGACTAAAGTGCCACAGACATTAGATTGAACTCCATTTAAGAGGATTGATGGGAGTATGTCTGCGCCTATCAGCACGTCAATTTGTGAGCTAGTTGAGAAGGATGGATCAGCCAGTGGAAAATTCGGCAAGTCTTTTAAAACAGATTGTGAAATTGAGCATGACGGCAAATTGCCTGCGAGCGATGGGAGAACATAAGCAGATGTTTCGATCTGCATTCTTGGTTTATCACGAGGCGCCAGATAGAAATGGCAAAGCTTACGGGGCTGCGCCGAAATAGCCTGATTAAGCCCTGAGACTTGCGCTTGGACGCTTTGATATGGTAGTTTAATAGTTTTAAAAAGTCGCTCCGAGATAAACGTGCCCTCAGACCCAGAATGCACGGGCTGTATAACTGACGCCTAAATGAACTACGCTGACAATAGCGGTTCCGAGTAGAATTCCATGGGTGTTAGAAGCGAAATAATTTTGCACAGGAGGGGTCTCATTGGAAGAAGTGGACTGTATTGCTGAATTTGAATTGGATGAAGAGGACTTAAAGGGATTAGAAATAGATCGGGTAGAGTCACCTCTATGGAGTAAAGTATTATGCCTGCCCTTGCATGTAAAACAGTTGTGTGAGCTGGTGCATTCTCGAAGTTGGTGTCCCCTGGCAAAACAATTTAGGCATAGCTTCTTTTGTTTAATGTAAGATTCTCTTTCCTTAATGCTCATCTGGAGAAATCGCGGACATACTCTTACGGGATGGTTTTCTTTTAAGCATAAGTCACAAATTTTACCCTTGTTGGAGATCTTTGTCTCGAAGGCATTGAGTCTCTTTTGTGTTGAATTATTCCGTAACGATTTGAAATTGCCCTGGGTATTTGAACTGGTTGAAGAGGACTTCACGGGATTAACGTCTTCTATAGCTTCTAGGGTCCTATAGCGTTCGCTCAGAAAGTTATTCATTTCTTGCCAGGATGGGATCTCAGATTTATTGGAGAGGGATTGCTCCCACAAGGCCAACGTAAGTTTAGGAAGTTTGGCGGAGCAAAGAAAAATAAGCAGGCAATCCCAAGAAGCGATGGAGATCTTGGAATGATCGAGAGCTAACAAACAGCTTTGAATTGTGGTTTGGAGTTCCTTTAAAGCGGATCCTGATTCAACACCCACTGCCTGTAAATTAAATAATATCTTAAGCTGACTGTTAACCAGAAGTCGCTTATTATTGTAACGTTCGTGGAGCGCATCCCACGCGGATGCAAATCCTTCGTGGGTCAGAGGAGATTTAGCGACGATTGCTTTAGCCTCGCCGCTAGTTTTGGCGTTCAAATGAAATAATTTTTCGACCGCCGTCAATCTGGGGTTATCTATATAAATAGCCTTGAAAAGATCTCTAAATGTAGGCCATTTTAGGTAGTCGCCGTGGAACACCTCTGTGTCACACGGTGGAAGGTTGCAGCCTCTGGTCACAACAGAGACTATAGGAGTGGTTTGGCTAAAAGTGGTAGTCGGAACCGTTTGGCTAACAGTGGTCGTCGGAACCGTTTGGCTAGCAGGGACCGTTGGAACTGTTTGGCTAGCTGGGACCGTTGTAACTGTTTGGCTAACCGGTATTGTTGGAACCGATTGGCTACTTAGGATCGACACGTGCTCAATATTGTCGTTCAGTTGAGCAGCACAACGTTCGTATATAGAGTAGCAAGTCTCATATCTCCCTTGGATGGCTGTTATGTCACCCTTGTTAGCGTCTTGACAGAGCGCCCTTAAACACACTTCATATTCCTTTTCAACCTTGTCCCACAACGAACGGATTTGGTCGCGTCGGATTTGGAGCGTGTACAAAGTCACCTCGCTAGTGGCTGGAGCATTTATACGAGCTTCAAACTGACTCAGCCTGTCAGTTACAGCAATAAACTTACTCAGCGCCATGGACATAACAACTTTTTCCTCTTGTGCAGCAGATCTGGTCACTCTCTGGGATTGATCTTTAATAAGTAGCGAACTGGTAGCTTTCGGTGTTAATTTAAGAGTTGGTTTCAAGGACAATGGAGTTGTAGCTTGTTGCTCCGGAGGACTTGGAGATGAGCTGGATTTCTTTTTCGAATCAAGATCGTTATTAGTAGGCAAAAGTTTTCTGTCGTTCTTATCTTTCCTTGTCGACATGCTAGGACAATACCGCTGTTGCTAAATTATCATTGCCCAATCGAGAAGGAATAACAAAAATATGCTGGTATGGAACGCTGTTCAATTTGTTGACCGCTGGCCAAACAACCACCCCAATTATTACGAATTTGTAAAAAAAAAGTGAAAGAATCGGTTCAGCAGAATGATGGAAACTAAACTGGAAAAAATGTTTATTCACAATAAGTTTGTTTTATTTTAATTTTGTTTAAATAATCAGCATTAATAATTTTTGTAAATCGTATGTTTTTAATATGACCAATGTGCTTTATGGGAAGGGTATATATTTTCTACTAGGATGTGGATGTAATGTGAGCACCAAAGAATTGCTGTATATATGTGTATGTAAAACCTTGGCGCCAAAAAATTGATGTATGTGTATGTTGTAATTTGAGCGCCAAAAATATATGTATGTATGTGTTTTGTAAGTTGTATATATGTGTATGTAAAACTTGGCGCCAAAAATTGATGTATGTGTATGTGTTGTAATTTCAGCGCCAAAATGATGTATGTATGTGTGTGTATGTGTGTTGTAATTTGGGCGCCAAAAAATTTATGTATGTGTGTGTTGTAAGCTGTATATTTTGTCCCAATTCGAAATATTTTATTATATGTTTTTAGCCAGGAAAATATACTGTGTGTAGCAGAATCAACAAATGTAGTGTAAACGGGCTTGGTTAGTAGCATGCACTCACAACAAAAAATGTTCACTGGGATATGTATGGATATGCCGTTTGGAATTGTTTATATATGTATGTAATTGGAAATGTATAGGAAAAAACACATATGTATTACTGGACAATGACCGATTGTTTGTACATTTGTAATTGGATAAATAGGTAGTTTATGGACTTATGTTTGTATTTAAACAAAGCTTATTGAACTTGTGTACGTGTGACGAAGACTTTGGTTTAACTTTGTATGTATGTACACGGAATTAGATGATCTTGTGTATGTGTGCGGCCGCACATAGGTAGAGATGTGTATGGGAATAATTAATTTTTAATTGTTTGCACAGACAGGTAGGATTAGTAGAATTGGAAACTGTTGCACTTAACTTGGATCCACAGAACGATGAGATGGCTGGTGGCGAAGAATATCGCAGAAATCCGGGTTGAAGGACCAATGATTGTAGGGGGTGGATGCCAAGATGCAGTACAACTTTTGGTTTCGATGGTTTTCACTGTATAGGGTTTTATTATGCACTTCGCGTGCTGAGCCTTTCACAAGATTTTTTAGAATGCTTACAAAATTCAAGTCGGCTTACAACTAGCTATTCGCATGGTGTGACCAGAGTCGGCTGCCATTACAACACCAACTGACCTCAACTGAATTAATAACAAATTAGGAACAATGAAAATGAAACAGGCTTAAAATATAAATAGTTTATAATTAATATCTACAACTAAACAGTATGGAATCAATTTCTGCTGTTAACTTCGACAACTTTCAACCCAGGTGGATGAAAATAGCCGTAATGGATGAGTTTAAACCCGTAATATGCTTTAGATATTCAAATTTTCCACAAAGTGGGAAGCTAGGTGCAATGGTTTAGCCTAATGAGGTCGTAGAGTACAATATTTAGTTTTAAATAGTAAATCTTTGTATGGAATCAATTTCTGCTGTTAAATTCGACAACTTTCGACCCAGGTGGATGAAAATAGCCGTAATGGATCAGTTTAAACCCGTAATATGCTTTAGATATTCAAATTTTCCACAAATTGGGAAGCTAGGTGCAATGGTTTAGCTTAATGAGGTCGTAGAGTACAATATTTAGTTTTAAATAGTAAATCTTTGTATGGAATCAATTTCTGCTGTTAACTTCGACAACTTTCAACCCAGGTGGATGAAAATAGCCGTAATGGATCAGTTTAAACCCGTAATATGCTTTAGATATTCAAATTTTCCACAAAGTGGGAAGCTAGGTGCAATGGTTTAGCCTAATGAGGTCGTAGAGTACAATATTTAGTTTTAAATAGTAAATCTTTGTATGGAATCAATTTCTGCTGTTAAATTCGACAACTTTCGACCCAGGTGGATGAAAATAGCCGTAATGGATCAGTTTAAACCCGTAATATGCTTTAGATATTCAAATTTTCCACAAATTGGGAAGCTAGGTGCAATGGTTTAGCCTAATGAGGTCGTAGAGTACAATATTTAGTTTTAAACGGTAAATCTTTGTATGGAATCAATTTCTGCTGTTAAATTCGACAACTTTCGACCCAGGTGGATGAAAATAGCCGTAATGGATCAGTTTAAACCCGTAATATGCTTTAGATATTCAAATTTTCCACAAATTGGGAAGCTAGGTGCAATGGTTTAGCTTAATGAGGTCGTAGAGTACAATATTTAGTTTTAAATAGTAAATCTTTGTATGGAATCAATTTCTGCTGTTAACTTCGACAACTTTCAACCCAGGTGGATGAAAATAGCCGTAATGGATCAGTTTAGACCCGTAATATGCTTTAGATATTCAAATTTTCCACAAAGTGGGAAGCTAGGTGCAATGGTTTAGCCTAATGAGGTCGTAGAGTACAATATTTAGTTTTAAATAGTAAATCTTTGTATGGAATCAATTTCTGCTGTTAAATTCGACAACTTTCGACCCAGGTGGATGAAAATAGCCGTAATGGATCAGTTTAAACCCGTAATATGCTTTAGATATTCAAATTTTCCACAAATTGGGAAGCTAGGTGCAATGGTTTAGCTTAATGAGGTCGTAGAGTACAATATTTAGTTTTAAATAGTAAATCTTTGTATGGAATCAATTTCTGCTGTTAACTTCGACAACTTTCAACCCAGGTGGATGAAAATAGCCGTAATGGATCAGTTTAAGACCCGTAATATGCTTTAGATATTCAAATTTTCCACAAAGTGGGAAGCTAGGTGCAATGGTTTAGCCTAATGAGGTCGTAGAGTACAATATTTAGTTTTAAATAGTAAATCTTTGTATGGAATCAATTTCTGCTGTTAAATTCGACAACTTTCGACCCAGGTGGATGAAAATAGCCGTAATGGATCAGTTTAGACCCGTAATATGCTTTAGATATTCAAATTTTCCACAAAGTGGGAAGCTAGGTGCAATGGTTTAGCCTAATGAGGTCGAAGAGTACAATATTTAGTTTTAAATAGTAAATCTTTGTATGGAATCAATTTCTGCTGTTAACTTCGACAACTTTCAACCCAGGTGGATGAAAATAGCCGTAATGGATCAGTTTAAACCCGTAATATGCTTTAGATATTCAAATTTTCCACAAATTGGGAAGCTAGGTGCAATGGTTTAGCCTAATGAGGTCGTAGAGTACAATATTTAGTTTTAAATAGTAAATCTTTGTATGGAATCAATTTCTGCTGTTAAATTCGACAACTTTCGACCCAGGTGGATGAAAATAGCCGTAATGGATCAGTTTAGACCCGTAATATGCTTTAGATATTCAAATTTTCCACAAAGTGGGAAGCTAGGTGCAATGGTTTAGCCTAATGAGGTCGTAGAGTACAATATTTAGTTTTAAATAGTAAATCCTTGTATGGAATCAATTTCTGCTGTTAAATTCGACAACTTTCGACCCAGGTGGATGAAAATAGCCGTAATAGATCAGTTTAGACCCGTAATATGCTTTAGATATTCAAATTTTCCACAAAGTGGGAAGCTAGGTGCAATGGTTTAGCTTAATGAGGTCGTAGAGAACAATATTTAGTTTTAAATAGTTAATCTTTGTATGGAATCAATTTCTGCTGTTAAATTCGACAACTTTCGACCCAGGTGGATGAAAATAGCCGTAATAGATCAGTTTAGACCCGTAATATGCTTTAGATATTCAAATTTTCCACAAAGTGGGAAGCTAGGTGCAATGGTTTAGCTTAATGAGGTCGTAGAGTACAATATTTAGTTTTAAATAGTTAATCTTTGTATGGAATCAATTTCTGCTGTTAAATTCGACAACTTTCGACCCAGGTGGATGAAAATAGCCGTAAGAGATTAGTTTAGACCCGTAATATGCTTTAGATATTCAAATTTTCCACAAAGTGGGAAGCTAGGTGCAATGGTTTAGCTTAATGAGGTCGTAGAGTACAATATTTAGTTTTAAATAGTAAATCTTTGTACGGAATCAATTTCTGCAGTTAAATTCGACAACTTTCGACCCAGGTGGAAGAAAATAGCCGTAATGGATCAGTTTAGACCCGTCATATGCTTTAGATATTCAAATTTTCCACAAATTGGGAAGCTAGGTGCAATGGTTTAGCCTAATGAGGTCGTAGAGTACAATATTTAGTTTTAAATAGTAAATCTTTGTATGGAATCAATTTCTGCTGTTAACCGATGAATTGTTAACCGTAATAGCTTTAGATATTCAAATTTTCCACAAAGTTTTTGAAATGTTGGAATCAATTTCTGCTGTTAACTTCGACAACTTTCAACCCAGGTGGATGAAAATAGCCGTAATGGATCAGTTTAAACCCGTAATATGCTTTAGATATTCAAATTTTCCACAAATTGGGAAGCTAGGTGCAATGGTTTAGCCTAATGAGGTCGTAGAGTACAATATTTAGTTTTAAATAGTAAATCTTTGTATGGAATCAATTTCTGCTGTTAAATTCGACAACTTTCGACCCAGGTGGATGAAAATAGCCGTAATGGATCAGTTTAAACCCGTAATATGCTTTAGATATTCAAATTTTCCACAAAGTGGGAAGCTAGGTGCAATGGTTTAGCCTAATGAGGTCGTAGAGTACAATATTTAGTTTTAAATAGTAAATCCTTGTATGGAATCAATTTCTGCTGTTAAATTCGACAACTTTCGACCCAGGTGGATGAAAATAGCCGTAATAGATCAGTTTAGACCCGTAATATGCTTTAGATATTCAAATTTTCCACAAAGTGGGAAGCTAGGTGCAATGGTTTAGCTTAATGAGGTCGTAGAGAACAATATTTAGTTTTAAATAGTTAATCTTTGTATGGAATCAATTTCTGCTGTTAAATTCGACAACTTTCGACCCAGGTGGATGAAAATAGCCGTAATAGATCAGTTTAGACCCGTAATATGCTTTAGATATTCAAATTTTCCACAAAGTGGGAAGCTAGGTGCAATGGTTTAGCTTAATGAGGTCGTAGAGTACAATATTTAGTTTTAAATAGTTAATCTTTGTATGGAATCAATTTCTGCTGTTAAATTCGACAACTTTCGACCCAGGTGGATGAAAATAGCCGTAATAGATCAGTTTAGACCCGTAATATGCTTTAGATATTCAAATTTTCCACAAAGTGGGAAGCTAGGTGCAATGGTTTAGCTTAATGAGGTCGTAGAGTACAATATTTAGTTTTAAATAGTAAATCTTTGTACGGAATCAATTTCTGCAGTTAAATTCGACAACTTTCGACCCAGGTGGAAGAAAATAGCCGTAATGGATCAGTTTAGACCCGTCATATGCTTTAGATATTCAAATTTTCCACAAATTGGGAAGCTAGGTGCAATGGTTTAGCCTAATGAGGTCGTAGAGTACAATATTTAGTTTTAAATAGTAAATCTTTGTATGGAATCAATTTCTGCTGTTAACTTCGACAACTTTCGACCCAGGTGGATGAAAATAGCCGTAATGGATCAGTTTAGACCCGTAATATGCTTTAGATATTCAAATTTTCCACAAAGTGGGAAGCTAGGTGCAATGGTTTAGCTTAATGAGGTCGTAGAGTACAATATTTAGTTTTAAATAGTTAATCTTTGTATGGAATCAATTTCTGCTGTTAAATTCGACAACTTTCGACCCAGGTGGATGAAAATAGACGTAATGGATCAGTTTAGACCCGTAATATGCTTTAGATATTGAAATTTTCCACAAATTGGGAAGCTAGGTGCAATGGTTTAGCCTAATGAGGTCGTAGAGTACAATATTTAGTTTTAAATAGTAAATCTTTGTACGGAATCAATTTCAGCAGTTAAATTCGACAACTTTCGACCCAGGTGGATGAAAATAGCCGTAATGGATCAGTTTAGACCCGTAATATGCTTTAGGTATTCAAATTTTCCACAAATTGGGAAGCTAGGTGCAATGGTTTAGCCTAATGAGGTCGTAGAGTACAATATTTAGTTTTAAATAGTAAATCTTTGTATGGAATCAATTTCTGCTGTTAACTTCGACAACTTTCGACCCAGGTGGATGAAAATAGCCGTAATGGATCAGTTTAGACCCGTAATATGCTTTAGATATTCAAATTTTCCACAAAGTGGGAAGCTAGGTGCAATGGTTTAGCTTAATGAGGTCGTAGAGTACAATATTTAGTTTTAAATAGTAAATCTTTGTATGGAATCAATTTCTGCTGTTAACTTCGACAACTTTCGACCCAGGTGGATGAAAATAGCCGTAATGGATCAGTTTAGACCCGTAATATGCTTTAGATATTCAAATTTTCCACAAATTGGGAAGCTAGGTGCAATGGTTTAGCCTAATGAGGTCGTAGAGTACAATATTTAGTTTTAAATAGTAAATCTTTGAATGGAATCAATTTCTGCTGTTAACTTCGACAACTTTCGACCCAGGTGGATGAAAATAGCCGTAATGGATCAGATTAAACCCGTAATATGCTTTAGATATTCAAATTTTCCACAAATTGGGAAGCTAGGTGCAATGGTTTAGCTTAATGAGGTCGTAGAGTACAATATTTAGTTTTAAATAGTAAATCTTTGTATGGAATCAATTTCTGCTGTTAACTTCGACAACTTTCGACCCAGGTGGATGAAAATAGCCGTAATGGATCAGTTTAGACCCGTAATATGCTTTAGATATTCAAATTTTCCATAAATTGGGAAGCTAGGTGCAATGGTTTAGCCCAATGAGGTCGTAGAGTACAATATTTAGTTTAAAATGGTAAATCTTTGTATGGAGTCAATCTCTGCTGTTAACTTCGACAACTTTCGACCCAGGTGGATGAAAATAGCCGTAATAGATCAGTTTAGACCCGTAATATGCTTTAGATATTCAAATTTTCCACAAATTGGGAAGCTAGGGGCAATGGTTTAGCCTAATGAGGTCGTAGAGTACAATATTTAGTTTTAAATAGTAAATCTTTGTATGGAATCAATTTCTGCTGATAACTTCGACAACTTTCGACCCAGGTGGATGAAAATAGCCGTAATGGATCAGTTTAGACCCGTAATATGCTTTAGATATTCAAATTTTCCACAAATTGGGAAGCTAGGTGCAATGGTTTAGCTTAATGAGGTCGTAGAGTACAATATTTAGTTCTAAATAGTTAATCTTTGTATGGAATCAATTTCTGCTGTTAAATTCGACAACTTTCGACCCAGGTGGATGAAAATAGCCGTAATGGATCAGTATAGACCCGTAATATGCTTTAGATATTCAAATTTTCCACAAATTGGGAAGCTAGGTGCAATGGTTTAGCCTAATGAGGTCGTAGAGCACAATATTTAGTTTGAAATAGTAAATCTTTGTATGGAATCAATTTCTGCTGTTAACTTCGACAACTTTCGACCCAGGTGGATGAAAATAGCCGTAATGGATCAGTTTAGACCCGTAATATGCTTTAGATATTCAAATTTTCCACAAATTGGGAAGCTAGGTGCAATGGTTTAGCCTAATGAGGTCGTAGAGTACAATATTTAGTTTTAAATAGTAAATCTTTGTATGGAATCAATTTCTGCTGTTAACTTCGACAACTTTCGACCCAGGTGGATGAAAATAGCCGTAATGGATCAGTTTAGACCCGTAATATGCTTTAGATATTCAAATTTTCCACAAAGTGGGAAGCTAGGTGCAATGGTTTAGCTTAATGAGGTCGTAGAGTACAATATTTAGTTTTAAATAGTTAATCTTTGTATGGAATCAATTTCTGCTGTTAAATTCGACAACTTTCGACCCAGGTGGATGAAAATAGCCGTAATAGATCAGTTTAGACCCGTAATATGCTTTAGATATTCAAATTTTCCACAAAGTGGGAAGCTAGGTGCAATGGTTTAGCCTAATGAGGTCGTAGAGTACAATATTTAGTTTTAAATAGTAAATCTTTGTATGGAATCAATTTCTGCTGTTAAATTCGACAACTTTCGACCCAGGTGGATGAAAATAGCCGTAATAGATCAGTTTAGACCCGTAATATGCTTTAGATATTCAAATTTTCCACAAAGTGGGAAGCTAGGTGCAATGGTTTAGCTTAATGAGGTCGTAGAGTACAATATTTAGTTTTAAATAGTTAATCTTTGTATGGAATCAATTTCTGCTGTTAAATTCGACAACTTTCGACCCAGGTGGATGAAAATAGCCGTAATAGATCAGTTTAGACCCGTAATATGCTTTAGATATTCAAATTTTCCACAAAGTGGGAAGCTAGGTGCAATGGTTTAGCTTAACGAGGTCGTAGAGTACAATATTTAGTTTTAAATAGTTAATCTTTGTATGGAATCAATTTCTGCTGTTAAATTCGACAACTTTCGACCCAGGTGGATGAAAATAGCCGTAATAGATCAGTTTAGACCCGTAATATGCTTTAGATATTCAAATTTTCCACAAAGTGGGAAGCTAGGTGCAATGGTTTAGCTTAATGAGGTCGTAGAGTACAATATTTAGTTTTAAATAGTAAATCTTTGTACGGAATCAATTTCTGCTGTTAAATTCGACAACTTTCGACCCAGGTGGATGAAAATAGCCGTAATGGATCAGTTTAGACCCGTCATATGCTTTAGATATTCAAATTTTCCACAAATTGGGAAGCTAGGTGCAATGGTTTAGCCTAATGAGGTCGTAGAGTACAATATTTAGTTTTAAATAGTAAATCTTTGTATGGAATCAATTTCTGCTGTTAACTTCGACAACTTTCGACCCAGGTGGATGAAAATAGCCGTAATGGATCAGTTTAGACCCGTAATATGCTTTAGATATTCAAATTTTCCACAAAGTGGGAAGCTAGGTGCAATGGTTTAGCTTAATGAGGTCGTAGAGTACAATATTTAGTTTTAAATAGTTAATCTTTGTATGGAATCAATTTCTGCTGTTAAATTCGACAACTTTCGACCCAGGTGGATGAAAATAGACGTAATGGATCAGTTTAGACCCGTAATATGCTTTAGATATTCAAATTTTCCACAAATTGGGAAGCTAGGTGCAATGGTTTAGCCTAATGAGGTCGTAGAGTACAATATTTAGTTTTAAATAGTAAATCTTTGTACGGAATCAATTTCTGCAGTTAAATTCGACAACTTTCGACCCAGGTGGAAGAAAATAGCCGTAATGGATCAGTTTAGACCCGTCATATGCTTTAGATATTCAAATTTTCCACAAATTGGGAAGCTAGGTGCAATGGTTTAGCCTAATGAGGTCGTAGAGTACAATATTTAGTTTTAAATAGTAAATCTTTGTATGGAATCAATTTCTGCTGTTAACTTCGACAACTTTCGACCCAGGTGGATGAAAATAGCCGTAATGGATCAGTTTAGACCCGTAATATGCTTTAGATATTCAAATTTTCCACAAAGTGGGAAGCTAGGTGCAATGGTTTAGCTTAATGAGGTCGTAGAGTACAATATTTAGTTTTAAATAGTAAATCTTTGTATGGAATCAATTTCTGCTGTTAACTTCGACAACTTTCGACCCAGGTGGATGAAAATAGCCGTAATAGATCAGTTTAGACCCGTAATATGCTTTAGATATTCAAATTTTCCACAAAGTGGGAAGCTAGGTGCAATGGTTTAGCTTAATGAGGTCGTAGAGTACAATATTTAGTTTTAAATAGTTAATCTTTGTATGGAATCAATTTCTGCTGTTAAATTCGACAACTTTCGACCCAGGTGGATGAAAATAGCCGTAATAGATCAGTTTAGACCCGTAATATGCTTTAGATATTCAAATTTTCCACAAAGTGGGAAGCTAGGTGCAATGGTTTAGCTTAATGAGGTCGTAGAGTACAATATTTAGTTTTAAATAGTTAATCTTTGTATGGAATCAATTTCTGCTGTTAAATTCGACAACTTTCGACCCAGGTGGATGAAAATAGCCGTAATAGATCAGTTTAGACCCGTAATATGCTTTAGATATTCAAATTTTCCACAAAGTGGGAAGCTAGGTGCAATGCTTTAGCTTAATGAGGTCGTAGAGTACAATATTTAGTTTTAAATAGTAAATCTTTGTACGGAATCAATTTCTGCAGTTAAATTCGACAACTTTCGACCCAGGTGGAAGAAAATAGCCGTAATGGATCAGTTTAGACCCGTCATATGCTTTAGATATTCAAATTTTCCACAAATTGGGAAGCTAGGTGCAATGGTTTAGCCTAATGAGGTCGTAGAGTACAATATTTAGTTTTAAATAGTAAATCTTTGTATGGAATCAATTTCTGCTGTTAACTTCGACAACTTTCGACCCAGGTGGATGAAAATAGCCGTAATGGATCAGTTTAGACCCGTAATATGCTTTAGATATTCAAATTTTCCACAAAGTGGGAAGCTAGGTGCAATGGTTTAGCTTAATGAGGTCGTAGAGTACAATATTTAGTTTTAAATAGTTAATCTTTGTATGGAATCAATTTCTGCTGTTAAATTCGACAACTTTCGACCCAGGTGGATGAAAATAGACGTAATGGATCAGTTTAGACCCGTAATATGCTTTAGATATTGAAATTTTCCACAAATTGGGAAGCTAGGTGCAATGGTTTAGCCTAATGAGGTCGTAGAGTACAATATTTAGTTTTAAATAGTAAATCTTTGTACGGAATCAATTTCTGCAGTTAAATTCGACAACTTTCGACCCAGGTGGAAGAAAATAGCCGTAATGGATCAGTTTAGACCCGTCATATGCTTTAGATATTCAAATTTTCCACAAATTGGGAAGCTAGGTGCAATGGTTTAGCCTAATGAGGTCGTAGAGTACAATATTTAGTTTTAAATAGTAAATCTTTGTATGGAATCAATTTCTGCTGTTAACTTCGACAACTTTCGACCCAGGTGGATGAAAATAGCCGTAATGGATCAGTTTAGACCCGTAATATGCTTTAGATATTCAAATTTTCCACAAAGTGGGAAGCTAGGTGCAATGGTTTAGCTTAATGAGGTCGTAGAGTACAATATTTAGTTTTAAATAGTAAATCTTTGTATGGAATCAATTTCTGCTGTTAACTTCGACAACTTTCGACCCAGGTGGATGAAAATAGCCGTAATGGATCAGTTTAGACCCGTAATATGCTTTAGATATTCAAATTTTCCACAAATTGGGAAGCTAGGTGCAATGGTTTAGCCTAATGAGGTCGTAGAGTACAATATTTAGTTTTAAATAGTAAATCTTTGTATGGAATCAATTTCTGCTGTTAACTTCGACAACTTTCGACCCAGGTGGATGAAAATAGCCGTAATGGATCAGATTAAACCCGTAATATGCTTTAGATATTCAAATTTTCCACAAATTGGGAAGCTAGGTGCAATGGTTTATCCTAATAAGGTCGTAGAGTACAATATTTAGTTTTAAATAGTAAATCTTTGTATGGAATCAATTTCTGCTGTTAACTTCGACAACTTTCGACCCAGGTGGATGAAAATAGCCGTAATGGATCAGTTTAGACCCGTAATATGCTTTAGATATTCAAATTTTCCACAAATTGGGAAGCTAGGTGCAATGGTTTAGCCCAATGAGGTCGTAGAGTACAATATTTAGTTTAAAATGGTAAATCTTTGTATGGAGTCAATCTCTGCTGTTAACTTCGACAACTTTCGACCCAGGTGGATGAAAATAGCCGTAATAGATCAGTTTAGACCCGTAATATGCTTTAGATATTCAAATTTTCCACAAATTGGGAAGCTAGGAATGGTTTAGCCTAATGAGGTCGTAGAGTACAATATTTAGTTTTAAATAGTTAATCTTTGTATGGAATCAATTTCTGCTGTTAAATTCGACAACTTTCGACCCAGGTGGATGAAAATAGCCGTAATAGATCAGTTTAGACCCGTAATATGCTTTAGATATTCAAATTTTCCACAAATTGGGAAGCTAGGTGCAATGGTTTAGCCTAATGAGGTCGTAGAGTACAATATTTAGTTTTAAATAGTAAATCTTTGTATGGAATCAATTTCTGCTGTTAACTTCGACAACTTTCGACCCAGGTGGATGAAAATAGCCGTAATGGATCAGATTAAACCCGTAATATGCTTTAGATATTCAAATTTTCCACAAATTGGGAAGCTAGGTGCAATGGTTTAGCCTAATAAGGTCGTAGAGTACAATATTTAGTTTTAAATAGTAAATCTTTGTATGGAATCAATTTCTGCTGTTAACTTCGACAACTTTCGACCCAGGTGGATGAAAATAGCCGTAATGGATCAGTTTAGACCCGTAATATGCTTTAGATATTCAAATTTTCCACAAAGTGGGAAGCTAGGTGCAATGGTTTAGCTTAATGAGGTCGTAGAGTACAATATTTAGTTTTAAATAGTAAATCTTTGTATGGAATCAATTTCTGCTGTTAACTTCGACAACTTTCGACCCAGGTGGATGAAAATAGCCGTAATGGATCAGTTTAGACCCGTAATATGCTTTAGATATTCAAATTTTCCACAAATTGGGAAGCTAGGTGCAATGGTTTAGCCTAATGAGGTCGTAGAGTACAATATTTAGTTTTAAATAGTAAATCTTTGTATGGAATCAATTTCTGCTGTTAACTTCGACAACTTTCGACCCAGGTGGATGAAAATAGCCGTAATGGATCAGATTAGACCCGTAATATGCTTTAGATATTCAAATTTTCCACAAATTGGGAAGCTAGGTGCAACGGTTTAGCCTAATGAGGTCGTAGAGTACAATATTTAGTTTTAAATAGTAAATCTTTGTATGGAATCAATTTCTGCTGTTAACTTCGACAACTTTCGACCCAGGTGGATGAAAATAGCCGTAATGGATCAGTTTAGACCCGTAATATGCTTTAGATATTCAAATTTTCCACAAATTGGGAAGCTAGGTGCAATGGTTTAGCCTAATGAGGTCGTAGAGTACAATATTTAGTTTAAAATGGTAAATCTTTGTATGGAGTCAATCTCTGCTGTTAACTTCGACAACTTTCGACCCAGGTGGATGAAAATAGCCGTAATAGATCAGTTTAGACCCGTAATATGCTTTAGATATTCAAATTTTCCACAAATTGGGAAGCTAGCCTAATGAGGTCGTAGAGTACAATATTTAGTTTTAAATAGTTAATCTTTGTATGGAATCAATTTCTGCTGTTAAATTCGACCACTTTCGACCCAGGTGGATGAAAATAGCTGTAATAGATCAGTTTAGACCCGTAATATGCTTTAGATATTCAAATTTTCCACAAATTGGGAAGCTAGGTGCAATGGTTTAGCCTAATGAGGTCGTAGAGTACAATATTTAGTTTTAAATAGTAAATCTTTGTATGGAATCAATTTCTGCTGATAACTTCGACAACTTTCGACCCAGGTGGATGAAAATAGCCGTAATGGATCAGTTTAGACCCGTAATATGCTTTAGATATTCAAATTTTCCACAAATTGGGAAGCTAGGTGCAATGGTTTAGCTTAATGAGGTCGTAGAGTACAATATTTAGTTCTAAATAGTTAATCTTTGTTTGGAATCAATTTCTGCTGTTAAATTCGACAACTTTCGACCCAGACGGATGAAAATAGCCGTAATGGATCAGTATAGACCCGTAATATGCTTTAGATATTCAAATTTTCCACAAATTGGGAAGCTAGGTGCAATGGTTTAGCCTAATGAGGTCGTAGAGCACAATATTTAGTTTTAAATAGTAAATCTTTGTATGGAATCAATTTCTGCTGTTAACTTCGACAACTTTCGACCCAGGTGGATGAAAATAGCCGTAATGGATCAGTTTAGACCCGTAATATGCTTTAGATATTCAAATTTTCCACAAATTGGGAAGCTAGGTGCAATGGTTTAGCCTAATGAGGTCGTAGAGTACAATATTTAGTTTTAAATAGTAAATCTTTGTATGGAATCAATTTCTGCTGTTAACTTCGACAACTTTCGACCCAGGTGGATGAAAATAGCCGTAATGGATCAGTTTAGACCCGTAATATGCTTTAGATATTCAAATTTTCCACAAAGTGGGAAGCTAGGTGCAATGGTTTAGCTTAATGAGGTCGTAGAGTACAATATTTAGTTTTAAATAGTTAATCTTTGTATGGAATCAATTTCTGCTGTTAAATTCGACAACTTTCGACTCAGGTGGATGAAAATAGCCGTAATAGATCAGTTTAGACCCGTAATATGCTTTAGATATTCAAATTTTCCACAAAGTGGGAAGCTAGGTGCAATGGTTTAGCCTAATGAGGTCGTAGAGTACAATATTTAGTTTTTAATAGTAAATCTTTGTATGGAATCAATTTCTGCTGTTAAATTCGACAACTTTCGACCCAGGTGGATGAAAATAGCCGTAATAGATCAGTTTAGACCCGTAATATGCTTTAGATATTCAAATTTTCCACAAAGTGGGAAGCTAGGTGCAATGGTTTAGCCTAATGAGGTCGTAGAGTACAATATTTAGTTTTAAATAGTTAATCTTTGTATGGAATCAATTTCTGCTGTTAAATTCGACAACTTTCGACCCAGGTGGATGAAAATAGCCGTAATAGATCAGTTTAGACCCGTAATATGCTTTAGATATTCAAAGTTTCCACAAAGTGGGAAGCTAGGTGCAATGGTTTAGCTTAATGAGGTCGTAGAGTACAATATTTAGTTTTAAATAGTTAATCTTTGTATGGAATCAATTTCTGCTGTTAAATTCGACAACTTTCGACCCAGGTGGATGAAAATAGCCGTAATGGATCAGTTTAGACCCGTAATATGCTTTAGATATTCAAATTTTCCACAAAGTGGGAAGCTAGGTGCAATGGTTTAGCTTAATGAGGTCGTAGAGTACAATATTTAGTTTTAAATAGTAAATCTTTGTATGGAATCAATTTCTGCTGTTAACTTCGACAACTTTCGGCCCAGGTGGATGAAAATAGCCGTAATGGATCAGTTTAGACCCGTAATATGCTTTAGATATTCAAATTTTCCACAAATTGGGAAGCTAGGTGCAATGGTTTAGCCTAATGAGGTCGTAGAGTACAATATTTAGTTTTAAATAGTAAATCTTTGTATGGAATCAATTTCTGCTGTTAACTTCGACAACTTTCGACCCAGGTGGATGAAAATAGCCGTAATGGATCAGATTAAACCCGTAATATGCTTTAGATATTCAAATTTTCCACAAATTGGGAAGCTAGGTGCAATGGTTTAGCCTAATGAGGTCGTAGAGTACAATATTTAGTTTTAAATAGTAAATCTTTGTATGGAATCAATTTCTGCTGTTAACTTCGACAACTTTCGACCCAGGTGGATGAAAATAGCCGTAATGGATCAGTTAAGACCCGTAATATGCTTTAGATATTCAAATTTTCCACAAATTGGGAAGCTAGGTGCAATGGTTTAGCCTAATGAGGTCGTAGAGTACAATATTTAGTTTAAAATGGTAAATCTTTGTATGGAGTCAATCTCTGCTGTTAACTTCGACAACTTTCGACCCAGGTGGATGAAAATAGCCGTAATAGATCAGTTTAGACCCGTAATATGCTTTAGATATTCAAATTTTCCACAAATTGGGAAGCTAGTGCCTAATGAGGTCGTAGAGTACAATATTTAGTTTTAAATAGTTAATCTTTGTATGGAATCAATTTCTGCTGTTAAATTCGACAACTTTTCGACCCAGGTGGATGAAAATAGCGGAAATAGACAGTTTAGACCCGTAATAAATTGCTTTAGATATTCAAATTTTCCACAAAGTGGGAAGCTAGGTGCAATGGTTTAGCTTAATGAGGTCGTAGAGTACAATATTTAGTTTTAAATAGTAAATCTTTGTACGGAATCAATTTCTGCAGTTAAATTCGACAACTTTCGACCCAGGTGGAAGAAAATAGCCGTAATGGATCAGTTTAGACCCGTCATATGCTTTAGATATTCAAATTTTCCACAAATTGGGAAGCTAGGTGCAATGGTTTAGCCTAATGAGGTCGTAGAGTACAATATTTAGTTTTAAATAGTAAATCTTTGTATGGAATCAATTTCTGCTGTTAAATTCGACAACTTTCGACCCAGGTGGATGAAAATAGCCGTAATGGATCAGTTTAGACCCGTAATATGCTTTAGATATTCAAATTTTCCACAAAGTGGGAAGCTAGGTGCAATGGTTTAGCTTAATGAGGTCGTAGAGTACAATATTTAGTTTTAAATAGTTAATCTTTGTATGGAATCAATTTCTGCTGTTAAATTCGACAACTTTCGACCCAGGTGGATGAAAATAGCCGTAATGGATCAGTTTAGACCCGTAATATGCTTTAGATATTCAAATTTTTCCACAAAGTGGGAAGCTAGGTGCAATGGTTTAGCTTAATGAGGTCGTAGAGTACAATATTTAGTTTTAAATAGTAAATCTTTGTATGGAATCAATTTCTGCTGTTAACTTCGACAACTTTCGGCCCAGGTGGATGAAAATAGCCGTAATGGATCAGTTTAGACCCGTAATATGCTTTAGATATTCAAATTTTCCACAAATTGGGAAGCTAGGTGCAATGGTTTAGCCTAATGAGGTCGTAGAGTACAATATTTAGTTTTAAATAGTAAATCTTTGTATGGAATCAATTTCTGCTGTTAACTTCGACAACTTTCGACCCAGGTGGATGAAAATAGCCGTAATGGATCAGATTAGACCCGTAATATGCTTTAGATATTCAAATTTTCCACAAATTGGGAAGCTAGGTGCAATGGTTTAGCCTAATGAGGTCGTAGAGTACAATATTTAGTTTTAAATAGTAAATCTTTGTATGGAATCAATTTCTGCTGTTAACTTCGACAACTTTCGACCCAGGTGGATGAAAATAGCCGTAATGGATCAGTTTAGACCCGTAATATGCTTTAGATATTCAAATTTTCCACAAATTGGGAAGCTAGGTGCAATGGTTTAGCCTAATGAGGTCGTAGAGTACAATATTTAGTTTTAAATGGTAAATCTTTGTATGGAGTCAATTTCTGCTGTTAAATTCGACAACTTTCGACCCAGGTGGATGAAAATAGCCGTAATAGATCAGTTTAGACCCGTAATATGCTTTAGATATTCAAATTTTCCACAAATTGGGAAGCTAGGTGCAATGGTTTAGCCTAATGAGGTCGTAGAGTACAATATTTAGTTTTAAATAGTTAATCTTTGTATGGAATCAATTTCTGCTGTTAAATTCGACAACTTTCGACCCAGGTGGATGAAAATAGCCGTAATAGATCAGTTTAGACCCGTAATATGCTTTAGATATTCAAATTTTCCACAAAGTGGGAAGCTAGGTGCAATGGTTTAGCCTAATGAGGTCGTAGAGTACAATATTTAGTTTTAAATAGTAAATCTTTGTACGGAATCAATTTCTGCAGTTAAATTCGACAACTTTCGACCCAGGTGGATGAAAATAGCCGTAATGGATCAGTTTAGACCCGTAATATGCTTTAGATATTCAAATTTTCCACAAATTGGGAAGCTAGGTGCAATGGTTTAGCCTAATGAGGTCGTAGAGTACAATATTTAGTTTTAAATAGTACATCTTTGTATGGAATCAATTTCTGCTGTTAAATTCGACAACTTTCGACCCAGGTGGATGAAAATAGCCGTAATGGATCAGTTTAGACCCGTAATATGCTTTAGATATTCAAATTTTCCACAAATTGGGAAGCTAGGTGCAATGGTTTAGCCTAATGAGGTCGTAGAGTACAATATTTAGTTTTAAATAGTAAATCTTTGTATGGAATCAATTTCTGCTGTTAACTTCGACAACTTTCGACCCAGGTGGATGAAAATAGCCGTAATGGATCAGTTTAGACCCGTAATATGCTTTAGATATTCAAATTTTCCACAAATTGGGAAGCTAGGTGCAATGGTTTAGCCTAATGAGGTCGTAGAGTACAATATTTAGTTTTAAATAGTAAATCTTTGTATGGAGTCAATCTCTGCTGTTAACTTCGACAACTTTCGACCCAGGTGGATGAAAATAGCCGTAATGGATCAGTTTAGACCCGTAATATGCTTTAGATATTCAAATTTTCCACAAATTGGGAAGCTAGGTGCAATGGTTTAGCCTAATGAGGTCGTAGAGTACAATATTTAGTTTTAAATAGTAAATTTTTGTATGGAATCAATTTCTGCTGTTAAATTCGACAACTTTCGACCCAGGTGGATGAAAATAGCCGTAATAGATCAGTTTAGACCCGTAATATGCTTTAGATATTCAAATTTTCCACAAATTGGGAAGCTAGGTGCAATGGTTTAGCCTAATGAGGTCGTAGAGCACAATATTTAGTTTTAAATAGTAAATCTTTGTATGGAATCAATTTTTGCTGTTAAATTCGACAACTTTCGACCCAGGTGGATGAAAATAGCCGTAATAGATCAGTTTAGACCCGTAATATGCTTTAGATATTCAAATTTTCCACAAAGTGGGAAGCTAGGTGCAATGGTTTAGCTTAATGAGGTCGTAGAGTACAATATTTAGTTTTAAATAGTTAATCTTTGTATGGAACCAATTTCTGCTGTTAAATTCGACAACTTTCGACCCAGGTGGATGAAAATAGCCGTAATGGATCAGTTTAGACCCGTAATATGCTTTAGATATTCAAATTTTCCACAAATTGGGAAGCTAGGTGCAATGGTTTAGCCTAGTGAGGTCGTAGAGTACAATATTTAGTTTAAAATAGTAAATCTTTGTATGGAATCAATTTCTGCTGTTAAATTCGACAACTTTCGACCCAGGTGGATGAAAATAGCCGTAATGGATCAGTTTAGACCCGTAATATGCTTTAGATATTCAAATTTTCCACAAATTGGGAAGCTAGGTGCAATGGTTTAGCCTAGTGAGGTCGTAGAGTACAATATTTAGTTTTAAATAGTAAATCTTTGTATGGAACCAATTTCTGCTGTTAAATTCGACAACTTTCGACCCAGGTGGATGAAAATAGCCGTAATAGATCAGTTTAGACCCGTAATATGCTTTAGATATTCAAATTTTCCACAAAGTGGGAAGCTAGGTGCAATGGTTTAGCTTAATGAGGTCGTAGAGTACAATATTTAGTTTTAAATAGTTAATCTTTGTATGGAATCAATTTCTGCTGTTAAATTCGACAACTTTCGACCCAGGTGGATGAAAATAGCCGTAATGGATCAGTTTAGACCCGTAATATGCTTTAGATATTCAAATTTTCCACAAAGTGGGAAGCTAGGTGCAATGGTTTAGCTTAATGAGGTCGTAGAGTACAATATTTAGTTTTAAATAGTAAATCTTTGTATGGAATCAATTTCTGCTGTTAAATTCGACAACTTTCGACCCAGGTGGATGAAAATAGCCGTAATAGATCAGTTTAGACCCGTAATATGCTTTAGATATTCAAATTTTCCACAAAGTGGGAAGCTAGGTGCAATGGTTTTGCTTAATGAGGTCGTAGAGTACAATATTTAGTTTTAAATAGTTAATCTTTGTATGTAATCAATTTGCTGTTACAATTCGACAACTTTCGACCCAGGTGGATGAAAATAGCCGTAATGGATCAGTTTAGACCCGTAATATGCTTTAGATATTCAAATTTTCCACAAATTGGGAAGCTAGGTGCAATGGTTTAGCCTAATGAGGTCGTAGAGTACAATATTTAGTTTTAAATAGTAAATCTTTGTATGTAATCAATTTCTGCTGTTAAATTCGACAACTTTCGACCCAGGTGGATGAAAATAGCCGTAATAGATCAGTTTAGACCTGTAATATGCTTTAGATATTCAAATTTTCCACAAAGTGGGAAGCTAGGGTGCAATGGTTTAGCCTAATGAGGTCGAAGGGACAATATTTAGTTTTAAATAGTTAATCTTCGTATGGAAATCAATTTCTGCTGTTAAATTCGACAACTTTCGACCCAGGTGGATGAAAATAGCCGTAATGGATCAGTTTAGACCCGTAATATGCTTTAGATATTCAAATTTTCCACAAATTGGGAAGCTAGGTGCAAAGGTTTAGCCTAATGAGGTCGTAGAGTACAATATTTAGTTTTAAATAGTAAATCTTTGTATGGAATCAATTTCTGCTGTTAACTTCGACAACTTTCGACCCAGGTGGATGAAAATAGCCGTAATAGATCAGTTTAGACCCGTAATATTCTTTTTGTGATATTCAAATTTTCCACAAAGTGGGAAGCTAGTGCAATGGTTTAGCTTAATGAGGTCGTAGAGTACAATATTTAGTTTTAAATAGTTAATCTTTGTATGGAATCAATTTCTGTTGTTTTAAAAAAAAAAAAAAAAATTTTTTTTTTTTTTTTAATTAAAATTCGACAACTTTCGACCCAGGTGGATGAAAATAGCCGTAATGGATCAGAAGCGACCCGTAATATGCTTTTTTAGATATTCAAATTTTCCAAAAATTGGGAAGC
>JAEIGQ010000501.1:0-33604 GCA_018904275.1 Lordiphosa clarofinis | reverse complement strand
TTGGGACATACTTGGGACATACTTGGGAGACATATAATTGGGACATACTTGGGACATACTTAAACATATTTGGGACATACTTGGGACATTGGGAATTACTTGGGACATACACACTGGACATACTTGGGACATGCGGACATACTTGGGACATATTTCGGACATACCTGGGACTTACTTGAGACATACTTGGGTCATACTTGGGATACTTGGGACATACTTGGGACATACTTGGGACATACTTGGGACATTCTTAGGACATACTTTGGGACATACTTCGGACATACTTGGGACATATTTGGGACATACTTGGGACATACTTGTGACATACTTGGAACATACTTGGGATATTTGGGACATACTTGGACATATATGGGACATACTTGGGACATACTTGGGACATACTTGGGACATACTTGGGACATACTTGGGACATATTTGGGACATACTTGGGAACATACTTGGGACATACTTGGACATACTTGGGACATATTTGGGACATACTTGGGACATATTGGGACATATTGGACATACTTGGGACATATTTGGGACATACTTGGGACATACTTGGGACATACTTGGGACATATTTGGGACATACTTCGGGACATACTTGGGACATACTTGGGATATACTTTGGGCATACTTGGGACATACTTGGGACCTACTTGGGACATACTTGGGACATATTTGGGACATACTTGGGACATACTTGGGACATATTTGGGACATACTTGGGACATACTTGGGACATACTTGGGACATTTGGGACATACTTGGGACATACTTGACATATTTGGGACATACTTGGGACATACTTGGGACATATTTGGGACATACTTGGGACATACTTGGGACATATTTGGGACATACTTGGGACATATTTGGGACATACTTGGGACATACTTGGGACATACTTGGGACATACTTGGGACATACTTGGGACATACTTGGGACATACTTGGGACATATTTGGGACATACTTGGGACATACTTGGGACATACTTGGGACATACTTGGGACATACTTGGGACATACTTGGGACATATTTGGGACATACTTGGGACATACTTGGGACATACTTGGGACATACTTGTTACATACTTGGGACATACTTGGGACATACTTGGGACATACTTGGGACATATTTGGGACATACTTGGGACATACTTGGGACATACTTGGGACATACTTGGGACATATTTGGGACATACTTGGGACATACTTGGGACATACTTGGGACATACTTGGGACATACTTGGGACATACTTGGGACATACTTGGGACATACTTGGGACATACTTGGGACATATTTGGGACATACTTGGGACATACTTGGGACTTACTTGGGACATACTTGGGACATACTTGGGACATACTTGGGACATACTTGGGACATACTTGGAACATACTTGGGACATACTTGGGACATATTTGGGACATACTTGGGACATACTTGGGACATACTTGGGACATACTTGGGACATACTTTGGGACATACTTGGGACATACTTGGGACATACTTGGGACATACTTGGGACATACTTGGGACATACTTGGGACATACTTGGGACATACTTGGGACATACTTGGGACATACTTGGGACATACTTGGGACATACTTGGGACATATTTGGGACATACTTGGGACATACTTGGGAGAACATATGAGACATACTTAGGACATACTTGGGACATACTTGGGACTTACTTGGGACATATTTGGGACACACTTGGGACATACTTAGAACATATATGAGACATACTTGGGACATACTTGGGACATAGTTGGGACATACTTGGGACATATTTCGGACATACTTGGGACATATTTGGTACATACTTGGAACATACTTCGGACATACTTGGGACATACTTGGGAAATACTTGGGACAGTCTTGGGACATATTTCGGACATACTTGGGACATATTTGCGACATACTTGGAACATACTTGGGACTTACTTGGGACATACTTGAGACATACTTGGGACATACTTGGGACATCTTTAGGACATACTTGGACATATTTGGAACATATTTGGGACATACTTGGGAAATACTTGGGACATATTTGGGACATATTTTGGACATTTTTGGGTCATACTTGGGAGCCATACTTGGGACATACTTATGGGACATATTTAGGACATATTTGGGACATATTTGTGACATATGTCCAAGTTTATCCCAGTATGTCTGAAATATGTCCCAAGTATGTCCCAAGATTGGCCTAAGTAAGTCCCAAGTTGGTCCCAAATATGTTCGAAGTATGTCCCAAGTATCTCCCAAATATGTCCCAAGTATGTCCCAAATATGTCCCAAGTGTGGCCCAAGTATGTCCCATGTTCGTCCCAAGTATGTCTCAAATATGTCCGAAGTTTGTCCCAAGTATGTCTCAAATATGTCCGAAGTATGTCCCAAGTATGTCCCAAGTATGTCTCAACAAGTATGTCCCAAGTTTGTCCCAAGTATGTCTCAAATATAAGCGAAGTATGTCCCAAGTATGTCCCACGTATCTCCCAAGTATGTCCCAAACATCTACCAAAAATATCCGAAGTAAGTTCCAAATATCTCCCAAGTATGTCCCAAGTATGTCCCAAGTATCTCCCAAGTATGTCCCAAGTATGTCCCAAGTATGTCCCAAATATCTCCCAAGTATGTCCCAAGTATGTCCCAAGTATGTCCTAAGTATGTCCCAAGTGTGGCCCAGGTATGTCCCAAGTTTGTCCCAAGTATGTCTCAACTATGTCCGAAGTATGTCCCAAGTGTGGCCCAAGTATGTCCCAAGTATGTCCCAAGTATGTCCCAAACATCTCCCAAGTATGTCCCAGGTATGTCCCAAGTATGTCCCAGGTTTGTCCCAAGTATGTCTTAAATATGTCCCATGTTTGTCCCAAGTATGTCTCAAATATGTCCGAAGTTTGTCCCAAGTATGTCTCAAATATGTCCGAAGTATGTCCCAAGTATGTCCCAAGTATGTCTCAAGTATGTCTCAAGTGTGGCCAGTATGTCCCAAGTGTTGACAAAGTATGTCCCAAGTTTGTCCCAAGTATGTCTCAAATATGTCTAAAGTATGTCCCAAGTATGTCTTAAATATGTCCGAAGTATGTCCCAAGTATGTCTCAAGCGTGGCCCAAGTATGTCCCAAGTTTGTCCCAAGTATGTCTCAAATATGTATGAAGTATGTCCCAAGTATGTCCCAAGTATCTCCCAAGTATGTCCCAAGTATGTCCCAAGTAAGTCCCAAATATCTCCCAAGTATGTCCCAAGTATGTCCCAAGTATGTCCCAAGTATGTCCCAAGTATGTCCCAAGTATGTCCCAAGTGTCCCAAGTTTGTTCCAAGTATGTCTCAACTATGTCCGAAGTATGTCCCAAGTGTGGCCCAAGTATGTCCAAAGTATCTCCTAAGTATGTCCCAAGTAAGTCCCAAATATCTCCCAAGTATGTCCCAGGTATGTCCCAAGTATGTCCGAAGTATGTCCCAAGTATGTCTCAAATATGGCCCAAATATATTCCAAGTATGTTCCAAGTATGTCTCTTGAACGTCCCAAGTATGTCCCAAGTATCTCCCAAGTATGTCCCAAGTATGTTCCAAGTATGTCCCAAGTGTGGCCAAAGTATGTCCCAAGTTTGTCCCAAGTATGTCTAAAATATGTCCGAAGTATGTCCCAAGTATGTCTTAGGTGTGGCCCAAATATGTCCCAAGTAGGTCCCAAGTATGTCCCAAGTATGTCCCAAGTATGTCCCAAATATCTCCCAAGTATGTCCCAAGTATGTCCCAAGAATGTCCCAAGTATGTCCCAAGTATGTCCCAAGTGTGGCCCAAGTATGTCCCAAGTTTGTCCCAAGTATGTCTCAACTATGTCCGAAGTATGTCCCAAGTGTGGCCCAAGTATGTCCCAAGTATCTCCCAAGTATGTCCCAAGTATGTCCCAAATATCTCCCAAGTATGTCCCAAGTATGTCCCAAGTATGTCCCAAGTTTGTCCCAAGTATGTCTTAAATATGTCCCAAGTATGTCCCAAGTATGTCTCAAATATGTCCGAAGTATGTCCCAAGTATGTCCCAAAGTATGTCCCAAGTTTGTCCCAAGTATGTCTCAAATGTATGTCCCAAGTATGTCCCAAGTATGTCCCAAATATGTCCCAAGTATGTCCCAAGTATGTCCCAAGTATGTCCCAAGTATGTCCCAAGTATGTCCCAAGTATGTCCCAAGTATGTCCCAAATATGTCCCAAGTATGTCCCAAACATGTCCCAAGTATGTCCCAAGTAATATCCCCAAGTATGTCCCAAGTATGTCCCAAGTATGTCCCAAGTATGTCCCAAGTATGTCCCAAGTATGTCCAAAGTATGTCCCAAGTATGTCCCAAGTATGTCCCAAGTATGTCCCAAGTATGTCCCAAGTATGTCCCAAAGTATGTCCCAAGTATGTCCCAAGTATGTCCCAAGTATCTCCCAAATATGTCCAAGTATGTTCCAAGTATGTCCCAAGTATGTCCCAAGTATGTCCCAAGTATCTTCCAAGTATGTCCCAAGTATGTTCCAAGTATGTCCCAAGTGTGTATGTCCCAAGTATGTCCCAAGTCTCAACTATGTCCGAAGTATGTCCCAAGTGTGGCCCAAGTATGTCCAAAGTATCTCCTAAGTATGTCCCAAGTAAGTCCTAAATATCTCCCAAGTATGTCCCAGGTATGTCCCAAGTATGTCCGAAGTATGTCCCAAGTATGTCTCAAGTGTGGCCCAAATATGTCCCAAGTATGTCCCAAGTATATCCCAAGTGTGGCCCAAGTATGTCCCAAGTTTGTCTTTAGTATGTCTGAAATATGTCCCAAGTATGTCCCAAGATTGGCCTAAGTAAGTCCCAAGTATGTCCGAAGTATGTCCCAAGTATGTCTCAAGTGTGGCCCAAATATGTCCCAAGTATGTCCCAAGTATGTCCCAAGTATATCCCAAGTGTGGCCCAAGTATGTCCCAAGTTTGTCTTTAGTATGTCTGAAATATATCCCATGTATGTCCCAAGTGTGGCCTAAGTATGTTCGCAAGGTTGTCCCAAATATGTCCAAAATATGTCCGAAGTAAGTCCCAAATATCTCCCAAGTATGTCCTAAGTATGTCCGCAGCAAGTATGTCCCAAGTATGTCCCAAGTATATCCCAAGTGTGGCCCAAGTATGTCCCAAGTTTGTCTTTAGTATGTCTGAAATATGTCCCAAGTATGTCCCAAGATTCCGTCCCAAAGAACTTGTGAGATGGTTTTAGGGGGGCCTAGCTGTTGGGCCATCGGACGGGTCGCAGGTTGCGGATAGCGAAAGGCCTTCCTATGGAGGTTAGCTGCGAATAAGTGGGTTTACCCCACAAATAAGCAGTCCCGGACAGCCAGCGGGTGTCACACCGTTGTGCACCGACAAGGCGCTTGTGTTGCCGCCTTCTATAAGTAGCCTCACACTCACCCAACTCACACTAAAAACCATTCCCATCCCGCACATCCACACCGGGCCGGATAAGGTGTCACTCGGACCGTGCCGAGAGTCAGCCTGGCTGGAGGCCCGGGTAACAAATAGTCCAGTCTTGAACGGTGGGCTCAGGCAAGTGGCGACCGCCTGTTCTAAGTAGCCTTGCCACTGGTGGGCCTCGGCCGGTGGTCGACCATATAGAAGCCCAAAAAACAAGGAACTTCAAGCATGAAGAAAAGCAATAATAATAAAGTTAAATTTCAGCAGGATCTCCCTGCAACCGCTGTCGCAAGGCAGTTTGAAGAGAGGCAGATGGACCAGGAGCGTCCAAGCCTCGTAAGAGATGAGAAACGCGCACCAGTGCGTAGAACCCCACCACGGGGCCCCTACCGAGCTCCTGCGGTAGGAAAGAGTATAGGAACAAAGAGGGACCACCCCCTCCCCCCCAAAGGGAACACGCCCCGCCTCCTCTGGAGGACAAAGGCCACCTCCCAATGGGGACAAACGTTCCAAGCAGGACTCCTTCCCTGCAAGAGGACAGCCAGGAGGCCTAGATGACCCAAATCGTCGAGGCCTCTGTGGCTCCAGAATCAAGTGGTACCTGAGATACCTCAAGCATGGCCACACACCGGAGGAAGCCCTCCGGATGGCAAAGGAGCCTCGAACTGGGGCATCAGAGGGGCAACCACACACCCCTGCCCCAAAGAGAAGCAGCGCGGACATAACACCGCCTACAGCTACGCCGAAGCGTCAGTGCACAGCCGTGACGTCGAAAGACGCAACGGCCAGCACCCCTCACAGGCAGTAGCCTATGAGGAAGACGCGAACGGCGGGCCCGGCACGTCCAGGGCTGCAGCAGAGGCTGCTGCAACTGACAGTGAAGAAAGGGCAGTAACTCCCCCTCAGTGCCCATTCCACCCCAAGCAACGTATGCAGACGTTGCGAAAAAGGTGAGGGTAGCAGTAGTGCCTGAGGAATACCCTCAGGTCAACCTCAACCATGAGGAGCTATCTGCACTTGAGGAGGCGATACTGGAGGAAGTCTTCCTGGCATGTTGGGATACGCCCATCAGCTTCGCAGGAATTCATTTCCGGCCCGGTCATCTAATCATCGACTGCAACGATGAGACGACCGCGGAGTGGCTGATGAGCAACGTGTCAAGGTTGTCAGAATGGAAGGGAGTACCCCTTCTCGGTAAAATGGGAGAGAATATCCCCTCGCCCCATTACATTACCGTCTTCCTCCCAAGGAGTGCCGCGAAAGCGGATGAATGGGTCCTCACAATGCTGAGGAACCAAAACAACATCGTGACTGACATGTGGCGGGTCATGTCACGAAAGGACCAAGGGGGCGGAGCCCTCATGGTCATTGGCATCGACGAAGTCTCGATGCAGGCCATCGTCTCGATGGGTCGCCAGCTTAACTTCAGGTACGGGAAGATCCCCGTACATGGTCTCAAGAAGACCGCGAAGCTGGCTGGACAGACCCATCAACAAGAGACGGAGGCAGAACACCCCGCCGAAGCGGAAAGTAGCGAGTCTCCGTGTGAGGAACCCCTCACAGATGACGAGGACGTCGCTGAGGACGAGGAGCTCGACGGGGAATCCCCCGTAGAGGACATGGAGGTAGTGGAGGATGCAGACGCACCCATGTCCTCACAAGAGCTCGCCTCAGAGCTCGCAGTCCATGAGGACGAAGAAGCCGACACCACATTGGTGTTCGGAGGCGTCGAGAGCAGCCCTGGCTCTCCGCCAGATAGCGCAAATAATTCGGCGCAATGATGACTCCCCTCAGTCATCAAAAGCACCAAGCTAGTCCAGGTGAACGTTCACCATGCGAAGGCGGCCTCGGCCGTCCTAGCTAGAACGTTCACCCGACAACACCTAGGACTAGCTCTAATACAGGAACCCTGGTGCAATGAGGGAATAAAGGGCCTGTATACGAGAGAATCCACGGTAATTTGGGACCAAAGGCATGCCTTCCCCAGAGCCTGTATAATGATAAGGAAGAATATTAAATATACTATCCTTTCAGAATTTCTCTCCAGGGGACTGCGTCGCGATAGCGACCACCGAAGTAAAGCAGGGAAAGACCACGGTCATAGCCTCTGCCTACTTCGCTGGAGATAGAATGTGTCCCCCCAAGAGGTGTCGGCCCTGGCAGAATACTGCAGGAGCAAAAGCCTGCCGCTCGTTGTCGGATGTGACGCAAACGCCCACCACGTCGCATGGGGGAAGCTCCGATGTAAACGATCGAGGTGAGTGTTTACTAGAATTTCTATCCAGGCTCGACCTGGAAATATGTAATGTAGGATCTGTCCCGACATTTGTAACTCGAGTAAGGGAGGAAGTCCTTGACCTCACCTTCTCCAGCAAGTCAATTAAACCTTTATAAAGGATTGGCAGGTCTCATTAGAGGAATCTATGTCGGACCATAGAGTTATCCAATTTAGATTGGAAACTAGCATACAGCAGAATATCCCTAGCAGGAATCCCCGTAAGACAAATTGGGGAGGCTTCCATTCCACGCTAGGAAATAATATATCTAGGATTCGGTCACCGAAGCATCCCCTAGAACTAGAAATCTTAGTCGACGAACTAAACAAAAGTATAATCGATGCTTACGAAGAGAATTGCCCTCTTAGCAAATCGAGAAAAGAAAATGATGCCCCTTGGTGGAATCCTACCTTGGAGAAACTCAGAAAGAAGACCCGAACTCTTTTTAATGAAGCCAAAAAGAATGGGGACTGGCACAAGTACAAGCAAGCCCTGACACTATACAATAGTGAGATTAGGAAAGCCAAAAGAAAGAATTACAGGAAATTCTGCGAGTCTATAGAAGACACGAAAGAAGGAGCAAGATTGCATAGAGTCCTGGCCAAGAAAAGCCCGGATGGCAACATCTCGCTCAAAAAGGCTAATGATGCCTATACAGTGAGCAGCGAGGAGAGAGTACGTCTCTTGTTGGACACCCACTTCCCGGGAAACATCCCCGCGGAAGAATGTGTCGACCAAGAGCACTGCTACCAGCCTCGCAGCTCCGACTGGGCAGAAGCCAAGAAAGTTGTGTCCGCAGGCAGACTTGAGTGGGCAATTGGAACATTCCAGCCCTTCAAATCCCCCGGACCGGATAACATTTATCCAGCATTCCTGCAGGAAGGAAAGGACATACTCCTACCCATCCTCAGGAAGATCATCACCAGCAGTCTGGCAACTGGGTATATCCCAAGTGCCTGGCGCAGAGCAAGGGTAGTCTTCATCCCCAAGGCAGGGAAGAAGGATATAACTAACCCCAAGTCCTTCAGACCCATTAGTTTGACATCGTTTTTACTGAAAACGATTGAAAAGCTAGTGGACAATAGCATACGAAGTACGCTGTTAAAGGAGGCACCCCTCCAACCAACACAGCACGCGTACAGAGCAGGCCGTTCGACCGACACGGCATTGTATCAACTCGGGAAGATGCTCGAGAAAACAATAGAAGACAAGGAAGTGGCTCTATGCGCCTTCCTAGACATTGAGGGAGCATTCGACAACACATCCCATAGTGCTGTCAAGAATGCCCTGATCAGAAGAGGAATAAACCCTACTGTAGGCAGATGGGTAGACTCACTACTACGATGCAGAGAAGCCTCTGCAGTGGCGGGTGAAGAAACCATCACAGTCACCACAACTAGAGGATGCCCTCAAGGGGGAGTTCTCTCCCCATTTTTGTGGAGCCTACTAGTAGACGAGCTCCTAGAAAAACTCGCCTCCCTGGGCATAACATGCCAAGGATACGCTGATGACATTGTCATCGTTGCGAGAGGAAAATACGAGGAAACCCTATGTGACATAGTCCAGAGGGGTCTGAATGTCACGTCTAATTGGTGCAAGGAGGTTGGGCTCAACCTAAACCCTGCGAAAACCATTATAGTACCATTCACTAGGAAATACAAGTTAAGTAGAATGAGGCCAATACGCTTATCCGGCTGCCTCATTACACCAGGAAAAGAAGTCAAATACCTCGGCGTTGTCTTCGACAACAGGCTGAGGTTTGACAAGCACTTAGAGTATACACTCAGTAAATGCACAAGAGCACTATTCACATGCAGGAGCATAGCCGGAAAATCGTGGGGCATGGCACCACACATACTCCGATGGCTATACCTCATGGTTGTGAGACCAATGCTCACTTATGGAGCTGTCGTGTGGGGAGATAGAGCAAACCTCCTCACAGTAAGGACGCAGTTGCAAAAACTGCAAAGGCTGGCATGTATATGCATGACTGGAGCCATGCGTACCTGTCCGACAGCGGCAATCGAGGTTTTGATGGAGCTAACACCACTCCACCATACCATCGGTCTGAAGAAAAAAGCAACACTGCTCAGGCTAACAGCAGAAGGAGTGGGTAGAAACCACATAGTAAGCCTCAGAGACTCTGAAAAGCTGGAAAAGGAAATCCCTTTAATCCTCCAACCCAGAGACGAAATGGTGGCCGAGTATCACTTTGACAGGAATTTCACTGTACACCAAAGGAATGGATCTCACTTGAAGAGACACATAGTATGAAACCACACACAATTATGAGGTACATAGACGGGTCCCTAACGCCCCAAGGAACCGGACTTGGGGTAGCAGGACCAGGAACGAAAATATCTGAACCAATGGGAGAATTCACAAGCATATTTCAAGCTGAAGTATGTGCCATCTCCCGTTGTGCAGACCGTAATATGGGGAAGAACTACCATAATAGAGAAATAGCTATCCTCTCCGATAGCCAAGCAGCGCTTAAAGCACTCAGTAGCAATAAGTTCACCTCTAAGCTAGTCTTAGAGACAAAGAACAAATTGGACCAACTAGGCAGCAGGAACAACCTGACCCTACGATGGATACCGGGACACAACAACATCCCCGGAAACGAATTGGCCGACGAACTGGCACGCAAGGGCGCAGCCACCGCAATGGTAGGGCCAGAACCTTACTGCGGCATAGGCCAACACACAATAAAAGAACTTCTAAGAAAGGAAGAGAATACGCTTAGAACAGCCTCCTGGGTAAACACCAAGGGAATGAGACAAGCTAAAGCATTAATAGTGAACCACGACCTCAAAAGGTTCCAAAAGTTAATCCAACAAGGAAAGAATGCCCTCAGAATTCTGACAGGGCTCTACACGGGTCACTGCAGACTGAGGAGCCACATGTACAAGTTGGGAATAACAAACACCCAGCTTTGTAGATACTGTGAAGAGAAGGAGGAGTCCTCTGAGCATATACTAGTACACTGTGATGCCCTAGCGAGGCGCAGACTCAACAGATTTGGGAAACACATTCTACACCCAAGCAATATCAGTAACTTAGAACCCACAAAAAATCCTGGACTTTGTACAGGATTAGGGCTGCTAGGGGAGTATGTCAATTCAGTTGGGGGCACAGACAAAATTGGCGACATCACTTCCAAATACTGGGACATACTAGGGACATACTTGGGACATACTTGGGACATACTTGGGACATACTTGGGACATACTTGGGACATACTTGGGACATACTTGGGACATACTTGGGACATATTTGGGACATACTTGGGACATACTTGGGACATACTTGGGACATATTGGGACATACTTGGGACATACTTGGGACATACTTGGGACATACTTGGGACATACTTGGGACATACTTGGGACATACTACTTGGGACATACTTGGGACATACTTGGGACATACTTGGGACATACTTGGGACATACTTTGGGACATACTTGGGACATACTTGGGACATACTTGGGACATATTTTGGGACATACTTGGGACGGGACATACTTGGGACATACTTGGGACATACATTGGGACATACCTGGGACATACTTGGGACATACTTGGAACATACTTGGGACATACTTGGGACATACTTGGGACATACTTGGGACATATTTGGGACATACTTGGGACATATTTGGGACATACTTGGGACATACTTGGGACATACTTGGGACATACTTGGGACATACTTGGGACATACTTGGGACATACTGGGACATACTTGGGACATACTTGGGACATACTTGGGACATACTTGGGACATACTTGGGACATACTTGGGACATATTTGGGACATACTTGGGACATACTTGGGACATACTTGGGACATACTTGGGACATATTTGGGACATACTTGGGACATACTTGGGACATACTTGGGACATACTTGGGACATACTTGGGACATACTTGGGACATACTTGAGACATACTTGGGACATATTTGGGACATACTTGGGACATACTTGGGACATACTTGGGACATACTTGGGACATACTTGGGACATACTTGGGACATACTTGGGACATACTTGGGACATACTTGGGACATACTTGGGACATACTTGGGACATACTTGGGACATACTTGGGACATACTTGGGACATATTTGGGACATACTTGGGACATACTTGGGACATACTTGGGACATAACTTGGGACATACTTGGGACATCTGGGACATACTTGGGACATACTTGGACATACTTGGGACATATTTGGGACATACTTGGGACATATTTGGGACATACTTGGGACATATTTGGAACATACTTGGGACATACTCTTGGGACATACTTGGGACATACTTTGGGACATACTTGGGACATACTTGGGACATATTTGGGACATACTTGGGACATACTTGGGACATACTTGGGACATACTTGGGACATACTTGGGACATACTTGGGACATACTTGGGACATACTTGGGACATACTTGGGACATATTTGGGACATACTTGGGACATACTTGGGACATACTTGGGACATACTTGGGACATACTTGGGACATACTTGGGACATACTTGGGACATACTTGGGACATACTTGGGACATACTTGGGACATACTTGGGACATACTTGGGACATACTTGGGACATACTTGGGACATACTTGGGACATACTTTGGGACATACTTGGGACATACTTGGGACATACTTGGGACATATTTGGGACATACTTGGGACATACTTGGGCATACTTGGGACATACTTGGGACATACTTGGGACATACTTGGGACATACTTGAGACATACTTGGGACATACTTGGGACATACTTGGGACATACTTGGGACATACTTGGGACATACTTGGGACATACTTGGGACATACCTGGGACATATTTGTGACATACTTGGGACATACTTGGGACATACTTGGGACATACTTGGGACATACTTGGGACATACTTGGGACATACTTGGGACATACTTGGGACATACTTGGGACATACTTGGGACATACTTGGACATACTTGGGACATACTTGGGACATACTTGGGACATACTTGGGACATACTTGGGACATATTTGGGACATACTTGGGACATACTTGGGACATACTTGGGACATACTTGGGACATATTTGGGACATACTTGGAACATACTTGGGACATACTTTGGGACATACTTGGGACATATTTGGGACATACTTGGGACATACTTGGGACATACTTGGGACATACTTGGGACATACTTGGGACATACTTGGGACATACTTGGAACATACTTGGGACATACTTGGGACATACTTGGGACATACTTTGGGACATACTTGGGACATACTTGGGACATACTTGGGACATACTTGGGACATACTTGGGACATATTTGGGACATACTTGGGACATACTTGGGACATACTTGGGACATACTTGGGACATACTTGGGACATACTTGGGACATACTTGGGACATACTTGGGACATACTTGGGACATACTTGGGACATACTTGGGACATACTTGGGACATACTTGGGACATACTTGGGACATATTTGGGACATACTAGGGACATACTTGGGACATACTTGGGACATACTTGGGACTTACTTGGGACATACTTGGGACATACTTGGGACATACTTGGGACATACTTGGGACATACTTGGGACATACTTGGGACATACTTGGGACATACTTGGAACATACTTGGGACATACTTGGGACATATTTGGGACATACTTGGGACATACTTGGGACATACTTGGAACATACTTGGGACATACTTGGGACATACTTGGGACATACTTAGGACATACTTGGGACATACTTGGGACATACTTGGGACATACTTGGGACATACTTGGGACATATTTGGGACATACTTGGGACATACTTGGGATATACTTGGGACATACTTGGGACATACTTGGGACATACTTGGGACATACTTGGGACATACTTGGGACATACTTGGGACATACTTGGGACATACTTGGGACATACTTGGGACATACTTGGGACATACTTGGGACATACTTGGGACATACTTGGGACATACTTGGGACATACTTGGGACATATTTGGGACATACTTGGGACATACTTGGGACATACTTGGGACATACTTGGGACATACTTGGGACATACTTGGGACATACTTGGGACATACTTGGGACATACTTGGGACATACTTGGGACATACTTGGGACATACTTGGGACATACTTGGGACATACTTGGGACATACTTGGGACATACTTGGGACATACTTGGGACATACTTGGGACATACTTGGGACATACTTGGGACATACTTGGCACATACTTGGGACATACTTGGGACATACTTGGGACATACTTGGGACATACTTGGGACATACTTGGGACATATTTGGGACATACTTGGGACATACTTGGGACATACTTGGGACATATTTGGGACATACTTGGGACATACTTGGGACATACTTGGGACATACTTAGGACATACTTGGGACATACTTGGGACATACTTGGGACATACTTGGGACATACTTGGGACATACTTGGGACATACTTGGGACATACTTGGGACATACTTGGGACATACTTGGGACATACTTGGGACATACTTGGGACATACTTGGGACATACTTGGGACTACTTGGGACATACTTGGGACATACTTGGGACATACACTTGGGACATACTTGGGACATACTTGGGACATATTTGGGACATACTTGGGACATACTTGGGACATACTTGGGACATACTTGGGACATACTTGGGACATACTTGGGACATATTTGGGACATACTTGGGACATACTTGGGACATACTTGGGACATACTTGGGACATACTTGGGACATACTTGGGACATATTTGGGACATACTTGGGACATACTTGGGACATACTTGGGACATATTTGGGACATACTTGGGACATACTTGGGACATACTTGGGACATACTTGGGACATATTTGGGACATACTTGGGACATACTTGGGACCATACTTGGGACATACTTGGGACATACTTGGGACATACTTGGGACATACTTGGGACATACTTGGGACATACTTGGGACATACTTGGGACATACTTGGGACATACTTGGGACATACTTGGGACATACTTGGGACATACATACTGGGACATACTTGGGACATACTTGGGACATACTTGGGACATACTTGGAACATACTTGGGACATACTTGGGACATATTTGGGACATACTTGGGACATACTTGGGACATACTTGGACATACTTGGGACATATTTGGGACATACTTGGGACATACTTGGGACATACTTGGGACATACTTGGGACATACTTGGGACATATTTGGGACATACTTGGGACATACTTAGGACATATTTGGGACATACTTGGGACATACTTGGGACATACTTGGGACATACTTGGGACATACTTGGGACATACTTGGGACATACTTAGGACATACTTGGGACATACTTGGGACATACTTGGGACATACTTGGGACATATTTGGGACATACTTGGGACATACTTGGGACATACTTGGGACATATTTGGGACATACTTGGGACATACTTGGGACATACTTGGGACATACTTGGGACATACTTGGGACATACTTGGGACATACTTGGGACACATACTTGGGACATACTTGGGACATATTTGGGACATACTTGGGACATTCTTGGGACATATTTGGGACATACTTGGGACATACTTGGGACATACTTGGGACATACTTGGGACATACTTGGGACATACTTGGGACATACTTGGGACATACTTAGGACATACTTGGGACATACTTGGGACACATATTGGCACATACTTGGGACATACTTGGACATACTTGGGACATACTTGGGACATATTTGGGACATACTTGGGACATACTTGGGACACACTTGGGACATACTTGGGACATACTCGGGACATATTTGGGACATACTTGGGACATATTTGGGACATACTTGGGACATACTAGGGACATACTTGACATACTTGGACATACTTGGGACATACTTGGGACATACTTGGGACATACTTGGGACATATTTGGGACATACTTGGGACATATTTGGGACATACTTGGGTCATACTTGGGACATACTTGGGACATACTTGGGACATACTTGGGACATATTTGGGACATACTTGGGACATACTTGGGACATACTTGGGACATACTTGGGACATACTTGGCACATACTTGGGACATACTTGGGACATACTGGGACATACTTGGGACATACTTGGGACATACTTGGGACATACTTGGGACATACTTGGGACATATTTGGGACATACTTGGGACATACTTTGGACATACTTTGGACATATTTGGGACATATTTGGGACATACTTGGGACATACTTGGGACATACTTGGGACATATTTGGGACATACTTGGGACATATTTGGACATACTTGGGACATACTTGGGACATACTTTGGACATACTTGGGACATACTTGGAACATACTTGGGACATACTTGGGACATACTTGGGACACATTGGACATATTTGGGACATACTTGGGACATACTTGGGACATACTTGGGACATACTTGGGACATATTTGGGACATACTTGGGACATACTTGGGACATACTTGAGACATACTTGGGACATACTAGGGACATACTTGGGACATATTTGGGACATACTTGGAACATATTTGGACACACTTGAGACATACTTGGGACATACTTCGGACATAGTTGAGACATACTTGGGAAAAACTTGGGACATACTTGTGCCAAAATATTTGGGACATCCTTGGGACATTCTTGGGACACATTTGCAACATATTTGGGACATACTTGAGACATACTTGGGACATACCTTGGACATACTTGGGACATAATTGGGACATATGTGGGACATACCTGGGACATTCTTGGGACATACTTGGGACATTCTTGGAACAAACTTGGGATATATTTGGGACATGCTTGGGACATATTTGGGACATACTTGGGACATATTTGGGACATACTTGGGACATACTTGGGACATACTTGGGACATACTTGGGACATACTTGGGACATATTTGGGACATACTTGGGACATACTTGGGACATACTTGGGACATACTTTGGACATATTTGGGACATACTTGGGACATACTTGGGACATACTTGGAACATACTTGGGACATACTTGGGACATACTTGGGACATATTTGGGACATACTTGGGACATACTTGGGACATATTTGGGACATACATGACATACTTGGGACATACTTGGGACATACTTGGGACATACTTGGGACATACTTGGGACATACTTGGGACATACTTGGGACATACTTGGGACATACTTGGGACATACTTGGACATACTTGGTACATACTTGGGACATACTTGGGACATATTTGGGACATACTAGGGACATACTTGGACATACTTGGGACATACTAGGGACATATTTGGACATACTTGAGACTTACTCTGGGACATACTTGGGACATACTTGGGACATACTTTTGACATACTTGGGACATATTTGGGACATACTTGGGACATACTTGGGACATACTTGGGACATACTTGGGACATATTGGGACATACTTGGGACATACTTGGGACATACTAGGGACATATTTGACATACTTGGGACATACTTGGGACATACTTGGGACATACTTGAGACATACTTGGGACATATTTGGGACATACTTGGGACATACTTGGGACATACTTGGGACATATTTGGGACATACTTGGGACATACTTGGACATACTTGGGACATACTTGGGACATACTTGGGACATATTTGGGACATACTTGGGACATACTTTGGAACATATTTGGGACATACTTGGGACATACTTGGGACATATTTGGAGACATACTTGGGACATACTTGGGACATACTTGGGACATACTTGGGACATACTTGGGACATACTTGGGACATACTTGGGACATACTTGGGACATACTTGGAACATATTTGGGACATACTTGGGACACACTTGGGACATACTTGGGACATACTTGGGACATATTTGGGACACACTTGGGACATACTTGGGACATACTTGGGACATACTTGGGACATACTTGGGACATACTTGGAACATATTTGGAACATACTTGGGACATATTTGGGACATACTTGGAACATACTTGGAAAATACTTGGGACATACTTGGGACATATTTTGGACATACTTGGGACATACTTGGACATACTTGGGACATACTTGGGACATACTTGGGACAAACTTGGGACATACTAGGGACATACTTGGGACATACTTGGGACATATTTGGGACATACTTGGGACATACTTGGGACATATTTGAGACATACTTGGGACATACTTGGGACATACTTGGGACATACTTGGGACATACTTGGGACATACTTGGGACACACTTGGGACATACTTGGGACATACTTGGAACATATTTGGGACATACTTGGGACATACTTGGGACATACTTGGGACATACTTGGGACATACTTGGCACATACTTGGGACACATTTGGGACATACTTTGGGACATACTTAGGACATATTTGGTACATACTTGGGACATACTTGGGACATATTTGGGACATACTTGGGACATATCTTGGGACACATTTCTGACATACTTAAACATATTTCGCACACACTTGGGACATACTTGGACATACTTGGGAAATACTTGGGACATTCTTGGGACATACTTGGGACATACTTGGGACATATTTGGGACATACTTGGGACATACTTGGGACACACTTGGGACATACTTGGGACATACTTGGGACACACTTGGAACATACTTGGGACATACTTGGGACATATTTGGGACATACTTGGGACATACTTGGGAAATACTTGGGACATATTTAAGACATACTTGGGACATATTTGGGACATACTTGGGACATACTTGGGACATAATTGGGACATATTTGGGACATACTTGGGACATACTTGGGACATATTTGGGACACATTTGGGACATACTTGGGACATACTTGGGACATACTTGGGACATACTTGGGACATACTTGGGACAACTTGGGACAAATTTAGACATACTAGTACATACTTGGGACATATTTGGGACACACTTGGGACATACTTGGGACATATTTGGGACATACTTGGGACATATTTGGGACACACTTAAAACATATTTGAGACATACTTGAACATACTTGGGACATACTTGGGACATATTTGGGACATACTTGGGACATACTTGTGACATACTTGGAACATACTTGGAACATACTTGGAACATACTTGGGACATATTTAAGACATACTTGGGACATATTTGGGACATACTTGGGACATACATACTTGGGACATATTTGGGACATATTTGGGACATATTTGGGACATACTTGGGACATACTTGGGACATACTTGGGACATACTTGGAACATATTTGGGACATATTTGGTACATACTTGGGACACACTTTGGGACATACTTGGGACATACTTGGACATACTTGGGACATACTTGGGACATATTTGGTGACACACTTGTTACATACTTGCGACATACTTGGGACATACTTGGGACATACTTGGGACATATTTGGGACATACTTGGGACATATTTGGGACATACTTGGACATACTTGGGACATACTTGGGACATATTTAGGACATACTTGGTACATACTTGGGACATATTTGGGACATACTTGGACATACTTGGGACATATCTGGGACATACTTGGGACATACTTGGGACATACTTGGGACATACTTGGGACATACTTGGGACATACTTGGGATATACTTGGGACATACTTGGGACATACTTGGGACATACTTGGGACATACTTGGGACATACTTGGGACATACTTCGGACATACTTGGGACATACTTGGGACATTCTTGGAACATACTTGGGACATACTTGGGACATACTTGGGACATCTTGGGACATACTTGGGCCATATTTGGGACATACTTGGGACATATTTGGGACATACTTGGGACTTACTTGGGACATACTTGGGACATACTTGGGACATACTTGGGACATATTTGGGACATACTTGGGACATACTTGGGACATACTTGGGACATACTTGGGACATACTTGGGACATACTTGGGACATACTTGGGACATACTTGGGACATATTTGGGACATACTTGGGACATACTTGGGACATACTTGGGACATACTTGGGACATATTTTGGACATACTTGGGACATACTTGGGACATACTTGGGACATACTTGGGACATACTTGGGACATACTTGGGACATACTTGGGACATACTTGGGACATACTTGGGACATACTTGGGACATACTTGGGACATACTTGGGACATACTTGGGACATACTTGGGACATACTTGGGACATATTTGGGACATACTTGGGACATACTTGGGACATACTTGGGACATACTTGGGACATACTTGGGACATACTTGGGACATACTTGGGACATACTTGGGACATACTTGGGACATACTTGGGACATACTTGGGACATACTTGGGACATACTTGGGACATACTTGGGACATACTTGGGACATACTTGGGACATACTTGGGACATATTTGGGACATACTTGGGACATACTTGGGACATATTTGGGACATACTTGGGACATACTTGGGACATACTTGGGACATACTTGGGACATACTTGGGACATACTTGGGACATACTTGGGACATACTTGGGACATACTTGGGACATACTTGGGACATATTTGGGACATACTTGGGACATACTTGGGACATACTTGGGACATACTTGGGACATACTTGGGACATACTTGGGACATACTTGGGACATACTTGGGACATACTTGGGACATACTTGGGACATACTTGGGACATACTTGGGACATACTTGGGACATACTTGGGACATACTTGGGACATACTTGGGACATACTTGGGACATACTTGGGACATACTTGGGACATACTTGGGACATACTTGGGACATACTTGGGACATACTTGGGACATATTTGGACATACTTGGGACATACTTGGGACATACTTGGGACATACTTGGACATACTTGGGACATACTTGGGACATACTTGGGACATACTTGGGACATACTTGGGACATACTTGGGACATACTTGGGACATACTTGGGACATACTTGGGACATACTTGGGACATACTTGGGACATACTTGGGACATACTTGGGACATACTTGGGACATACTTGGGACATACTTGGGACATACTTGGGACATACTTGGGACATACTTGGGACATACTTGGGACATACTTGGGACATACTTGGGACATATTTGGGACATACTTGGGACATACTTGGGACATACTTGGGACATACTTGGGACATACTTGGGACATACTTGGGACATACTTGGACATACTTGGACATACTTGGGACATACTTGGGACATACTTGGGACATACTTTGGGACATACTTGGGACATACTTGGGACATACTTGGGACATACTTGGGACATACTTGGGACATACTTGGGACATACTTGGGACATATTTGGGACATACTTGGGACATACTTGGGACATACTTGGGACATACTTGGGACATACTTGGGACATACTTGGGACATACTTGGGACATACTTGGGACATACTTGGGACATACTTGGGACATACTTGGGACATACTTGGGACATACTTGGGACATACTTGGGACATACTTGGGACATATTTGGGACATACTTGGGACATACTTGGGACATACTTGGGACATACTTGGGACATACTTGGGACATACTTGGGACATACTTGGGACATACTTGGGACATACTTGGGACATACTTGGGACATACTTGGATACTTGGGACATTTTGGGACATACTTGGGACATACTTGGGACATACTTGGGACATACTTGGGACATACTTGGGACATACTTGGGACATACTTGGGACATATTTGGGACATACTTGGGACATACTTGGGACATACTTGGGACATACTTGGGACATACTTGGGACATACTTGGGGACATACTTGGGACATACTTGGGACATATTTGGGACATACTTGGGACATACTTGGGACATACTTGGGACATACTTGGGACATACTTGGGACATACTTGGGACATACTTGGGACATACTTGGGACATACTTGGGACATACTTGGGACATACTTGGGACATACTTGGGACATACTTGGGACATACTTGGGACATACTTGGGACATACTTGGGACATACTTGGGACATACTTGGGACATACTTGGGACATATTTGGGACATACTTGGGACATACTTGGGACATACTTGGGACATACTTTGGGACATACTTGGGACATACTTGGGACATACTTGGGACATACTTGGGACATACTTGGGACATACTTGGGACATACTTGGGACATACTTGGGACATACTTGGGACATACTTGGGACATACTTGGAACATACTTGGGACATACTTGGGACATACTTGGGACATACTTGGGACATACTTGGGACATACTTGGGACATACTTGGGACATACTTGGGACATACTTGGGACATACTTGGGACATACTTGGGACATACTTGGGACATACTTGGGACATACTTGGGACATACTTGGGACATACTTGGGACATACTTGGGACATACTTGGGACATACTTGGGACATACTTGGGACATACTTGGGACATACTTGGGACATACTTGGGACATACTTGGGACATACTTGGGACATACTTGGGACATACTTGGGACATACTTGGGACATACTTGGGACATACTTGGGACATACTTGGGACATACTTGGGACATACTTGGGACATACTTGGGACATACTTGGGACATACTTGGGACATACTTGGGACATATTTGGGACATACTTGGGACATACTTGGGACATACTTGGGACATACTTGGGACATACTTGGGACATACTTGGGACATACTTGGGACATACTTGGGACATACTTGGGACATATTTGGGACATACTTGGGACATACTTGGGACATACTTGGGACATACTTGGGACATACTTGGGACATACTTGGGACATACTTGGGACATACTTGGGACATACTTGGGACATACTTGGGACATACTTGGGACATACTTGGGACATACTTGGGACATACTTGGGACATACTTGGGACATACTTGGGACATATTTGGGACATACTTGGGACATACTTGGGACATACTTGGGACATACTTGGGACATACTTGGGACATACTTGGGACATACTTGGGACATACTTGGGACATACTTGGGACATACTTGGGACATACTTGGGACATACTTGGGACATACTTGGGACATACTTGGGACATACTTGGGACATACTTGGGACATACTTGGGACATACTTGGGACATACTTGGGACATACTTGGGACATACTTGGGACATATTTGGGACATACTTGGGACATACTTGGGACATACTTGGGACATACTTGGGACATACTTGGGACATATTTGGGACATACTTGGGACATACTTGGGACATACTTGGGACATACTTGGGACATACTTGGGACATACTTGGGACATACTTGGGACATACTTGGGACATACTTGGGACATACTTGGGACATACTTGGGACATACTTGGGACATACTTGGGACATACTTGGGACATACTTGGGACATACTTGGGACATACTTGGGACATACTTGGGACATACTTGGGACATACTTGGGACATACTTGGGACATACTTGGGACATACTTGGGACATACTTGGGACATACTTGGGACATACTTGGGACATACTTGGGACATACTTGGGACATATTTGGGACATACTTGGGACATACTTGGGACATACTTGGGACATACTTGGGACATACTTGGGACATACTTGGGACATACTTGGGACATACTTGGGACATACTTGGGACATACTTGGGACATACTTGGGACATATTTGGGACATACTTGGGACATACTTGGGACATACTTGGGACATACTTGGGACATACTTGGGACATATTTGGGACATATTTGGGACATACTTGGGACATATTTGGGACATACTTGGGACATACTTGGGACATATTTGGGACATACTTGGGACATACTTGGGACATACTTGGGACATACTTGGGACATACTTGGGACATACTTGGGACATACTTGGGACATACTTGGGACATACTTGGGACATATTTGGGACATACTTGGGACATATTTGGGACATACTTGGGACATACTTGGGACATACTTGGGACATACTTGGGACATACTTGGGACATACTTGGGACATATTTGGGACATACTTGGGACATACTTGGGACATACTTGGGACATACTTGGGACATACTTGGGACATACTTGGGACATACTTGGGACATACTTGGGACATACTTGGGACATACTTGGGACATACTTGGGACATACTTGGGACATACTTACTATTGGGACATACTTGGGACATACTTGGGACATATTGGGACATACTTGGGACATACTTGGGACATACTTGGGACATACTTGGGACATACTTGGGACATACTTGGGACATATTTGGGACATACTTGGGACATACTTGGGACATACTTGGGACATACTTGGGACATACTTGGGACATACTTGGGACATACTTGGGACATACTTGGGACATACTTGGGACATACTTGGGACATACTTGGGACATACTTGGGACATACTTGGGACATACTTGGGACATACTTGGGACATACTTGGGACATACTTGGGACATACTTGGGACATACTTGGGACATACTTGGGACATACTTGGGACATACTTGGGACATACTTGGGACATACTTGGAACATACTTGGGACATATTTGGGACATACTTGGGACATACTTGGGACATACTTGGGACATACTTGGGACATACTTGGGACATACTTGGGACATACTTGGGACATATTTGGGACATACTTGGGACATACTTGGGACATACTTGGGACATACTTGGGACATACTTGGGACATACTTGGGACATATTTGGGACATACTTGGGACATACTTGGGACATACTTTGGGACACTTGGGACATTGGGACATACTTGGGACATACTTAGAACATATTTGGGACATACTTGGGACATATTTGGGACATATTTGGGACATACTTGGGACATACTTGGGACATACTTGGGACATACTTGGGACATATTTGGGACATACTTGGGACATACTTGGGACATACTTGGGACATACTTGGGACATACTTGGGACATACTTGGGACATACTTGGGACATACTTGGGACATACTTGGGACATACTTGGGACATACTTGGGACATACTTGGGACATACTTGGGACATATTTGGGACATACTTGGGACATACTTGGGACATACTTGGGACATACTTGGGACATACTTGGGACATACTTGGGACATACTTGGGACATACTTGGGACATACTTGGGACATACTTGGGACATACTTGGGACATACTTGGGACATACTTGGGACATATTTGGGACATACTTGGGACATACTTGGGACATACTTGGGACATACTTGGGACATACTTGGGACATACTTGGGACATATTTGGGACATATTTGGGACATATTGGGACATACTTGGGACATACTTGGGACATACTTGGGACATACTTGGGACATACTTGGGACATACTTGTTACATACTTGGGACATATTTGGGACACACTTGGGACATACTTAGAACATATATGAGACATACTTGGGACATACTTGGGACATACTTGGGACATACTTGGGACATATTTGGGACATACTTGGGACATACTTGGGACATATTTGGGACATACTTGGGACATACTTGGGACATATTTGGGACATACTTGGGACATACTTGGGACATACTTGGACATACTTGGGACATACTTGGACATACTTGGGACATACTTGGGACATACTTGGGACATACTTGGGACATATTTGGGACATACTTGGGACATACTTGGGACATACTTGGGACATACTTGGGACATACTTGGGACATACTTGGGACATACTTGGGACATACTTGGGACATATTTGGGACATACTTGGGACATATTTGGGACATACTTGGGACATACTTGGGACATACTTGGGACATATTTGGGACATACTTGGGACATATTTGGGACATACTTGGGACATACTTGGGACATACTTGGGACATACTTGGGACATATTTGGGACATATTTGGCATACGGGACATACTTGGGACATACTTGGGACATACTTGGGACATACTTGGGACATACTTGGGACATATTTGGGACACACTTGGGACATACTTAGAACATATATGAGACATACTTGGGACATAGTTGGGACATACTTGGGACATATTTCGGACATACTTGGGACATACTTGGGACATATTTGGGACATACTTGGGACATACTTGGGACATACTTGGGACATATTTGGGACATACTTGGGACATACTTGGGACATACTTGGGACATACTTGGGACATACTTGGGACATACTTGGGACATATTTGGGACATACTTGGGACATACTTGGGACATACTTGGGACATATTTGGGACATACTTGGGACATACTTGGGACATATTTGGGACATACTTGGGACTACTTGGAACATACTTGGGACATACTTGGGACATACTTGGGACATACTTGGGACATACTTGGGACATACTTGGGACATATTTGGGACATACTTGGGACATACTTGGGACATACTTGGGACATACTTGGGACATACTTGGGACATACTTGGGACATATTTGGGACATACTTGGGACATATTTGGGACATACATTTGGGACATACTTGGGACATACTTGGGACATACTTGGGACATACTTGGGACATACTTGGGACATACTTGGGACATACTTGGGACATACTTGGGACATCTTGGGACATACTTGGGACATATTTGGGACATACTTGGGACATACTTGGGACATACTTGGGACATACTTGGGACATACTTGGGACATACTTGGGACATACTTGGGACATACTTGGGACATACTTGGGACATATTTGGACATACTTGGGACATATTTGGGACATACTTGGGACATACTTGGGACATACTTGGGACATACTTGGGACATACTTGGGACATACTTGGGACATACTTGGGACATATTTGGGACATATTTGGGACATACTTGGGACATACTTGGGACATATCTTGGGACATATCTTGGGACATATTTTGGACATACTTGGGACATATTTGGGACATACTTGGGACATACTTGGGACATACTTTGGACATACTTGGGACATATTGGGACATACTTGGGACATACTTGGGACATATTTGGGACATACTTGGGACATACTTGGGACATACTTGGGACATACTTGGGACATACTTGGGACATACTTGGGACATACTTGGGACATACTTGGGACATACTTGGGACATATTTGGGACATACTTGGGACATACTTGGGACATACTTTGGGACATACTTGGGACATACTTGGGACATACTTGGGACATAATATTGGGACATACTTGGGACATACTTAGAACATATTTGGGACATACTTGGGACATACTTGGGACATACTTGGGACATATTTGGGACATACTTGGGACATACTTGGGACATATTTGGGACATATTTGGGACATACTTGGGACATACATATTGGGACATACTTGGGACATACTTGGGACATACTTGGGACATACTTTGGGACATACTTGGGACATACTTGGGACATTCTTGGGACATACTTGGGACATACTTGGGACATATGTAGTAGACATATTTGGGACATACTTGGGACATACTTGGGACATACTTGGACATAATATTGGGACATACTTGGGACATATTTGGGACATACTTGGGACATACTTGGGACATACTTGGGACATATTTGGACATACTTGGGACATACTTGGGACATACTTGGGACATACTTGGGACATACTTGGGACATACTTGGGACATATTTGGGACATACTTGGGACATACTTGGGACATACTTGGGACATACTTGGGACATACTTGGGACATACTTGGGACATACTTGGGACATACTTGGGACATACTTGGGACATACTTGGGACATACTTGGGACATACTTGGGACATACTTGGGACATACTTGGGACATACTTGGGACATATTTGGGACATACTTGGGACATACTTGGGACATATTTGGGACATACTTGGGACATACTTGGGACATACTTGGGACATACTTGTTACATACTTGGGACATATTTGGGACACACTTGGGACATACTTGGGACATATTGAGACATACTTGGGACATACTTGGGACATACTTGGGACATACTTGGGACATACTTGGGACATACTTGGGACATACTTGGGACATATTTGGGACATACTTGGGACATAGTTAGGACATATTTGGGACATTCTTGGGACATACTTGGAACATATTTGAGACATATTTGCAACATACTTGGAACCTATTTGGGACATACTTGGGACATATTTGGGACATACTTGGAACATACTTGGGACATACTTGGGACATATTTGGGACATACTTGGGACATACTTGGGACATACTTGGGACATATTTGGGACATACTTGGGACATATTTGGAACATATTTGGGACATACTTGGGAAATACTTGGGACATATTTGGGACATATTTTGGACATATTTGGGACATACTTGGGACATACTTGGGACATACTTGGGACATATTTGGGACATACTTAAGACATATTTGCGACATACTTGTTACATACTTGGGACATATTTGGGACACACTTGGGACATACTTAGAACATATATGAGACATATTTGGGACACACTTGGGACATACTTAGAACATATATGAGACATACTTGGGACATATTGGGACATTGGGACATACTTGGGGCATATATCGGACATACTTGGGACATATTTGGTACATACTTGGAACATACTTCGGACATACTTGGGACATACTTAGGACATATTTGGGCCATACTTGGGACATAGTTGGGACATATTTGGAACATACTTGGGACATACTTGGGACATATTTGGGACATATTTGGGACATACCTGGGACATACTTGGGACACACTTGGGATATAATTGGGACATATTTGGGACATATTTGGGACATATTTGGGACATACTAGGGACAAACTTGGGACATACTTGGGACATACTTGGGACATACTTGTTACATACTTGGGACATATTTGGGACACACTTGGGACATACTTAGAACATATATGAGACATACTTGGGACATACTTGGGACATAGTTGGGACATACTTGGGACATATTTCGGACATACTTGGGACATACTTGGGACATACTTGGGACATATTTCGGACATACTTGGGACATATTTGGTACATACTTGGAACATACTTCGGACATACTTGGGACATACTTGGGACATACTTAGGACATATTTGGGACATACTTGGGACATAGTTGGGACATATTTGGGACATTCTTGGGACATACTTGGAACATATTTGGGACATACTTGGGACTTACTTTGGAAATACTTGGGACATACTTGGGACATATTTCGGACATACTTGGGACATATTTGGAACATACTTTGGCATACTTGGGACATACTTGGAACATATATGGGACATACTTGGGACATATTTGGGACATACTTGAGACATACTTGGGACATACTTGGGACATACTTGGGACATACTTGGGACATACTTGGGACATATTTTGGACATACATGCGACATACTTGGGACATACTTGGGACATACTTGTTACATACTTGGGACATTTTTTGTAACACACTTGGGACATACTTAGAACATATATGAGACATACTTGGGACATAGTTGGGACATACTTGGGGCATATTTCGGACATACTTGGGACATATTTGGTACATACTTGGAACATAATTCGGACATACTTGGGACATAGTTGGGACATATTTGGGACATTCTTGGGACATACTTGGAACATATTTGGGACATACTTGGGACATACTTGGGACATACTTGGAACATATTTAGGACTTATTTGGGACATACTTGGGACATAGTTAGGACATATTTGGGACATTCTTGGGACATACTTGGAACATATTTGGGACATATTTGCAACATACTTGGAACCTATTTGGGACATACTTGGGACATATTTGGGACATACTTGGAACATACTTGGGACATACTTGGGACATATTTGGGACATACTTGAGAGATACTTGGGACACACTTGGGACATACTTGGGACATACTTGGGACATACTTGGGACATACTTGGGACATATTTGGGACATACTTGGGACATACTTGGGACATACTTGGGACATACTTGGGACATATTTGGGACATATTTGGGACATACTTGGGACATACTTGGGACATACTATTGGGACATACTTGGGACATACTTGGACATACTTGGGACATACTTGGGACATACTTGGGACATACTTGGGACATACTTGGGACATACTTGGGACATATTTGGGACATACTTGGGACATACTTGGGACATACTTGGGACATACTTGGGACATACTTGGGACATACTTGGGACATACTTGGGACATACTTGGGACATACTTGGGACATACTTGGGACATATTTGGGACATACTTGGGACATATTTGGGACATACTTGGGACATACTTGGGACATACTTGGGACATACTTGGGACATACTTGGGACATACTTGGGACATATTTGGGACATACTTGGGACATACTTGGGACATACTTGGGACATACTTGGGACATACTTGGGACATACTTGGGACATACTTGGGACATACTTGGGACATACTTGGGACATACTTGGGACATACTTGGGACATACTTGGGACATACTTGGGACATACTTGGGACATACTTGGGACATACTTGGGACATACTTGGGACATACTTGGGACATACTTGGGACATTGGGGGACATACTTGGGACATACTTGGGACATACTTGGGACATACTTGGGACATACTTGGGACATACTTGGGACATATTTGGGACATACTTGGGACATACTTGGGACATACTTGGGACATACTGGGACATACTTGGGACATATTTGGGACATACTTGGGACATACTTGGGACATACTTGGGACATACTTGGGACATACTTGGGACATATTTGGGACATACTTGGGACATACTTGGGACATACTTGGGACATACTTGGGACATACTTGGGACATACTTGGGACATACTTGGGACATACTTGGGACATACTTGGGACATACTTGGGACATACTTGGGACATACTTGGGACATTGGGACATACTGGGACATACTTGGGACATATTTGGGACATACTTGGGACATACTTGGGACATACTTGGGACATACTTGGGACATACTTGGGACATACTTGGGACATACTTGGGACATACTTGGGACATACTTGGGACATACTTGGGACATACTTGGGACATACTTGGGACATATTTGGGACATACTTGGGACATACTTGGGACATACTTGGGACATACTTGGGACATACTTGGGACATACTTGGGACATACTTGGGACATACTTGGGACATATTTGGGACATACTTGGGACATATTTGGGACATACTTGGGACATACTTGGGACATACTTGGGACATACTTGGGACATACTTGGGACATACTTGGGACATACTTGGGACATACTTGGGACATACTTGGGACATACTTGGGACATACTTGGGACATATTGGGACATACTTGGGACATACTTGGGACATACTTGGGACATACTTTGGGACATACTTGGACATACTTGGGACATACTTGGGACATACTTGGGACATACTTTGGGACATACTTGGGACATACTTGGGACATACTTGGGACATATTTGGGACATACTTGGGACATACTTGGGACATATTGGGACATACTTGGGACATACTTGGGACATACTTGGGACATACTTGGGACATACTTGGGACATACTTGGGACATACTTGGGACATACTTGGGACATATTTGGGACATACTTGGGACATATTTGGGACATACTTGGGACATATTTGGGACATACTTGGGACATACTTGGGACATACTTGGGACATACTTGGGACATACTTGGGACATACTTGGGACATACTTGGGACATACTTGGGACATACTTGGGACATACTTGGGACATATTTGGGACATACTTGGGACATACTTGGGACATACTTGGGACATACTTGGGACATACTTGGGACATACTTGGGACATACTTGGGACATACTTGGGACATACTTGGGACATACTTTGGGACATACTTGGGACATACTTGGGACATACTTGGGACATACTTGGGACATACTTGGGACATACTTGGGACATACTTGGGACATACTTGGGACATACTTGGGACATACTTGGGACATACTTGGGACATACTTGGGACATACTTGGGACATACTTGGGACATACTTGGGACATACTTGGGACATACTTGGGACATACTTGGGACATACTTGGGACATACTTGGGACATATTTGGGACATACTTGGGACATATTTGGGACATACTTGGGACATACTTGGGACATACTTGGGACATTTGGGACATACTTGGGACATACTTGGGACATACTTGGGACATACTTGGGACATACTTGGGACATACTTGGGACATACTTGGGACATACTTGGGACATACTTGGGACATACTTGGGACATACTTGGGACATACTTGGGACATACTTGGGACATATTTGGGACATACTTGGGACATACTTGGGACATACTTGGGACATACTTGGGACATACTTGGGACATACTTGGGACATACTTGGGACATACTTGGGACATACTTGGGACATACTTGGGACATACTTGGGACATACTTGGGACATACTTGGGACATACTTGGGACATACTTGGGACATATTTGGGACATACTTGGGACATATTTGGGACATACTTGGGACATACTTGGGACATACTTGGGACATACTTGGGACATATGAATACTTGGGACATACTTGGGACATACTTGGGACATACTTGGGACATATTTGGGACATACTTGGGACATACTTGGGACATACTTGGGACATACTTGGGACATACTTGGGACATACTTGGGACATACTTGGGACATACTTGGGACATATTTGGGACATACTTGGGACATACTTGGGACATACTTGGGACATACTTGGGACATACTTGGGACATACTTGGGACATATTTGGGACATACTTGACATACTTGGGACATACTTGGGACATACTTGGGACATATTTGGGACATACTTGGGACATACTTGGGACATACTTGGGACATACTTGGGACATACTTGGGACATACTTGGGACATACTTGGGACATACTTGGGACATATTTGGGACATACTTGGGACATACTTGGGACATATTTGGGACATACTTGGGACATACTTGGGACATACTTGGGACATACTTGGGACATACTTGGGACATACTTGGGACATACTTGGGACATATTTGGGACATACTTGGGACATACTTGGGACATATTTGGGACATACTTGGGACATACTTGGGACATACTTGGGACATACTTGGGACATTGACATGGGACATACTTGGGACATACTTGGGACATACTTGGGACATACTTTGGGACATATTTGGGACATACTTGGGACATACTTGGGACATACTTGGGACATACTTGGGACATACTTGGGACATATTTGGGACATACTTGGGACATACTTGGGACATACTTGGGACATATTTGGGACATACTTGGGACATACTTGGGACATACTTGGGACATACTTGGGACATATTTGGGACATACTTGGGACATACTTGGGACATACTTGGGACATACTTGGGACATACTTGGGACATACTTGGGACATACTTGGGACATATTTGGGACATACTTGGGACATATTTGGGACATACTTGGGACATACTTGGGACATACTTGGGACATACTTGGGACATACTTTGGGACATACTTGGGACATACTTGGGACATACTTGGGACATACTTGGGACATATTTGGGACATACTTGGGACATACTTGGGACATACTTGGGACATACTTGGGACATACTTGGGACATACTTGGGACATACTTGGGACATACTTGGGACATACTTGGGACATA
>JAEIGQ010000500.1:0-34616 GCA_018904275.1 Lordiphosa clarofinis | reverse complement strand
TTCCATTGGGGACCGTAAATAATGATTATTTTATATTTTTTAATGTAAAAAATCATATACTTAGAAAAGTCGTACAAATAAAAGAACTATACCAATTTGGTTCTATTTGCATCTAAAATGCATATCTGCAATGATTTTCGACTTAATGATTTTTTGGACATATTCCTCAGTAATAATTATTAAACTTTGAGTTTTACTAAAAAACTCTGATTTTAATTGTTATTGTCTGAGTGAAAAAATAATACTTACAAAATAATGATTATTTTGTGATTTTTATTTTTCGCTCAAAAATATCGCTCACGGTGCTATTACGACCATACGAAAAGGAACTGAAACAAAATAACTATATATTCTTAGGATGTGAACCAAGGCGAAACTTTGAAGCCAAATTTTGATTCAAAAAAACTCTTCCTTTAGACTCGATTTTGGTGGTCAATGTGGCACTGGCGATCTGACACCGGATTTTAATAGATGTCGGCGAGTTAAGACGAAAATAATTTGACCAAGTTTTCCAATTTTTGCATAGTTTTCAAGATATCCGCCCACAAAAGTATAAAATTTCACATAAAAACTTAAAAAAAAAAAAAAAAAGGGCATAGCCTGATTTGTAGGGGAACCGGCCTCCGACGCTTTTAATTTTTTGAGTATGCAGTTTCAAAGTACACCAACGGAAAGTAGTTTAGCGATTTTTTTTACACTTCTAGTACAAACCCTGGATTTTTAACAGCGATTTTTATCATATCAATCACAATCCTTTTTCGAGCTATCTATCCATTAAATAATTCCAATTTTTTTTTCTGGTCAAAGATGGCATGTATACACTCCCCCGGAACAGTTTTCCAGTTTTTTAAAATGTAATCCGTTACCTACAAAATTACGCGAAATTTTTAACACCATTTATTTAAGGCATCCAGATAGGGTTTCACTTTCTTTTTAAAAATGTCCAATTGTCGTTCCTAAATACAATTTCTGCAATTTTTTCAGAATTTTAAAAGTTGAAGAAGGTGGTTAAAATTAATAAAAACAATAAAATGTATATACCTAAATTTTATTATTCACTTTCGTTTTTTGTATATTAATCAAGTTCAAACCATTTTACCGTGATTTACGAATCATTATATTAAAATCTATGAGGATTAGTAGCAGTACTGCAAAAAAACTTAAATGCCAATTAAGATTAAAATTATTTCAGATCTAGGCTTAGCCCACATCTTAGCTAAGTGACCCCCATGGTAGTTAAATTAATAATTACTTAAGCAATTGCTCTCAAATAACTGCACTATGATTGTGATGTTACTGAACCGAACTTTTTGTAAAATTAAATAAAAAAAATTTTTATTCTGGCTTTATGGCCAGAAAATAGCTACGGTAAATGGTTTGTATCTTACTGTAATTCCGTTTTCTCTTACGGTATACGTCGTTTCGTTCAGACCGCCAAAATAATTTTGTGAATGTGTTCAGTTCACATATAAGCGAAAAGTTTGAGTCAGGGACGCTAGCCTTACAATAAAACTGTGAAATTTTGATCATCTGCCTGACTTTTCTACATAATTACAAGCGAAAATAGTGGACCTGAAGATGTCGCTGCATCGTTACTAATTTGGTTCCGTTTTGGTATATTTTTTTAAACTGTTTGCATCTCCGTAAAATTAGTAAAATTAAGGTATGCGGAATGAAAAACGAACATTTTTCTATAGGCGCACACAAAATTTTAAATAAAATCAATCAGAAAACATATTATTGAAAAAGAATCGGTACTATTCCAGTCTAGATAACGTCTAATCCTGTCTAGATAACGCACAGCAGCGATAATTTCAATGAATGCAACAGAGAGTTAAAAGTTATTTTGGCCATAAGGGCGATCCATTAAGATGTTTTTTTATACCCTTGGGAGGGTATATTGAAATTGTTCAGATGTTTGTAACGCATAGAAGGAAGCATCTCCGACCACATAAAGTATATATATTCTTGATCAGCATGCCGAGCTGAGTTGATATAGCCATGTCCGTCCGTCTGTTTCTATGCTATCTCCTCCGTCAGTTTTAAAGCTATCGTAACCACACGTCTATTCTCTTAACCATTGGTCATCCATGGTATTTTTTTGCGGTTCAGTAACATCACAATCATAGTGCAGTTATTTGAAAGCAATTGCTTAAGTAATTATTAATTTAACTACCATGCTTTATAATTTTAATCTTAATTGGCATTTAAGTTTTTTGCAATACTGCTACTAATCCTCATAGATTTTAATATAATGATTCGTAAATCACGGTAAAATGGTTTGAACTTGATTAATATACAAAAAACGAAAGTGAATAATAAAATTTAGGTATATACATTTTATTGTTTTTATTAATTTTAACCACCTTCTTCAACTTTTAAAATTCTGAAAAAATTGCAGAAATTGTATTTAGGAACGACAATTGGACATGTAAAATATGAAAGTGAAACCCTTTCTGGATGCCTTAAATAAATGGTGTTAAAAATTTCGCGTAATTTTGTAGGTAACGGATAGCATTTTAAAAAACTGGAAAACTGTTCCGGGGGAGTGTATACATGCCATCTTTGACCAGAAAAAAAATTGGAATTATTTAATGGATAGATAGCTCGAAAAAGGATTGTGATTGATATGATAAAAATCGCTGTTAAAAATCCAGGGTTTGTACTAGAAGTGTACAAAAAATCGCTAAACTACTTTCCGTTGGTGTACTTTGAAACTGCATACTCAAAAAATTAAAAGCGTCGGAGGCCGGTTCCCCTACAAATCAGGCTATCCCCCTGTTTTTTTTTTTTTTATGTTTTTATGTGAAATTTTATACTTTTGTGGGCGGATATCTTGAAAACTATGCAAAAATTGGAAAACTTGGTCAAATTATTTTCGTCTTATCTCGCCGACATCTATTAAAATCCGGTGTCAGATCACCAGTGCCACATTGACCACCAAAATCGCGCCTAAAGGAAGAGTTTTTTTTAATCAAAATTTGGCTTCAAAGTTTCGCCTTGGTTCACATCCTAAGAATATATAGTTATTTTGTTTCAGTTCCTTTTCGTATGGTCGTAATAGCACCGTGAGCGATATTTTTGAGCGAAAAAATAAAAATCACAAAATAATCATTATTTTGTAAGTATTATTTTTCACTCAGACAATAACAATTAAAATCAGAGTTTTTTAGTAAAACTCAAAAATAATCATTATGAAATGAGCAAAATAGTAAAAATTAATAAATAATCATTAAGTTGGGATTTTAAAAATATCACTTATAATGATTACGGTCCCTAAAAAAAATTAATAATCATTAAATCTGCCGTCAAAAGAAATAAATCCCAAGATTTACTTTTCGCTGCTACCGATCAAATTCTCTTTGGGCGTGCTCCACGGGAGTAGCAGCCCACAATTGGTGAGTTATGCCGTTGCCTCGTCCAATTGTGTCAGCTAATTATTGTTTTGCGGCAGACCACCAAACCAAACCAGGCAAAGGTTAAGTCGGATCTTTTCAGAATCCCTAACCTCTAACCCGGAGCCTCTCTAAGCATTCGCCTCTATAAACCCAATAACAGCTTTGGGGCCAGCCAGCTCATGGTAAATATAAGATCATTTTTCTTTCCACCAGCCCTATTCTAATTATACCTTACGTGGCACCTCCTTTTGCTCCAATATAAAGGTCTGGCCCCTTGTCCCAGATTGCCAGTCATCGAGCCCTAGCTCCCCGCCGAAAAGACAATCAGCATTTCCTTACTTCAAATCGTCGGCCCACTAGCTACTCACTACAAACGGAATCAGTGGATACCAGCTCCCGCCAGCAACCAGCTAGTGCTCTCCCCTTTAAAATAACCTTTAGCTAAGCCCAAAGCTTCCCCCAAAGTGACTAAAGCAAAGAAAGCCAAGTGAAATTGAAAGTAAAAGAGCTAAAGTGATGGTTAATTCTGGTGTTCAGTAAAAATAGTTATTTGTGGCCCATTTGGCAAAACGCTCTCCCAGTGCAAGTGAGAGTTCTGTAAAGATTTTGTTTTTTTTTTTGCTATTATATAAACCCTTCTCTTGGCTAAATCTGCTTTGATGTGGCTACTGTGCTCTTCTTAAACTCACACCAACAACAACAAGCTTAATATGAATTCCTAATCCAAAAAACGAGATTCAACCCCCACAGCTGATCATCTGGAGAAAGGCCTTTCCCCCGCTGGATCATCAAGCCGTAAGTGAAGCCCTTCAGGCCATAATTAATGCATATTTTGTTTGATTTGAAAGAGTAAGCGCAGCTTTTGTCATCCGCTCTTACTCTGTCAAACAGTTGGTTTTTTTATTTTAAAAACACAAAGTAAAGAGAAATGTGCACACATCCCAACCGCAAAGTAAATTGAAGCCATAAGAGAAACCATAAGAAGTGTCCCACTGATCCCAGCCGTGCTCTCTTAAATTTATTTGTACTCCATCCTACTCTTACTTGAGCGCCGGCACGGATCGCCGTTAAATCGCTGCTGATAAGACAGAGCAAATGCACACAACGAAAACTAACGGAAGATCTTGGTTTATCTTTCTGTTCCCCTTGGAGCTTGTAACCAAAACCCTGACCTAGATCAACTCAGCTGTTTAGCTGCGTACAGTGGTACCTCGTTGAGGAAGACCAAATAGCTCACGAAGAGTTAAAATGAAAACTTAAATACTTTTAAATTAAATTTAATTCATTTACTTATACTATAATTACATATACATACATAATAGGCCTACATAGACAATGGCGAACTGTCATTTATAATTAATTTACTTTACCTCACAGCTAACTTTTGGTTTTTATTTCACTTGCGCTCAGTTTAAACCTTTTTTATAGACATTAAAGTTATTACCGAACAAAGAATGAATTGAATATGAAATTTAGTCCCTAAATCTATAAAGTAAACATACCTATAAATAATGCTTAGACTAACAGATACCCTTTAATGCTAAAAATATTTCCTTAAAATTATTTCTTATTATTTTCTTACTTTAGATTACAATGCTACCCCTTTTCAATCATGAATTCAATGAATAAAATTATAATGAAGTCCGAATAAGTGAAACTTTTCGTCCGGAAATCGTAATGAGCCGCCATGGGATGAAGTGAACTACGCTTCATTGTTTTAGGGATCACCAATGGACATAGTTCCATACCTGCAAGTGGTGATCATGGTAGGGTGGGGAATGTGGCCACTGAACAACACCTCAGTGTGGCCAGAACATGTTATGTCCTTCTGAGTCTCCTTTTTTTCTCTTCTCTTCTATACTACTCTTCTAACCCCTTTCATTCCTCCTTGGCTAAATAATAGGCTTTCGATACCCTATAGAATCAAAACAACCCGTGAATATTAAAGTTAAATAAGTATGCCCTATTCCACGAGCTAGTAGCCGGCGGTAACAGACTTTGAACCTCCCCCACATTGCCGACGAAGATAGCCGGATCAAGCACGGGTTCCGCACAGGTCTACTTCTTCCATCAGCTCGAACAGGATACAACTATCCGTTGTATGCTACAGTACTTATTATTATTTATTTAATTTTATTTGGCGCCCAACTTAGGGGGCCCGAGTGATCCGGTAAGCCCCTACCAAATCAAACAATACCAAATCTTCAGTCATTTACATCTGACTTAACTTATTTAGTCTTGGATTATTCCATCCCCTTGTCCTGAGTTAGTAGTTTTAGAGCCGTGGATTAAATGGAAGTTTCCCGAACAGCTCCATTGTCTGGCCTAAATCTCTAATCGTACGTCCATTTGCTTAAAATTAGCTGGATGAGTTTTCTCTTTCCTTAGAGATAACGCCGCTTTTTCTATAAGTTTTTGGTTTTTTTTTTCCTTGTGCTCCTATTGATGCTGTGAAGTTTTAGCTGGATGCAGGTTTACATGGACCAGATCCGTGCCCTACCGCTAAACAGAAGCAGATAAAGTAGAACACCCTAAGTTGTTAGGTAAGAAAAAGTGACACGTTCGGAATAAGTTCACTACCTATACAACTAAATCCCCTCCCATTCTCCCAACTTTCTCTTTTGTATATTCTTTCGAGCAAGTGGGCTTGAACATTTCGTTCAAAAGCTAGCTCATTTCGTTCATCTTTTCATTTTCCGCGATTAACAAAGTCTTCCTGGATTGAATACACGAATTCAGACCAACCACGCTGGTTTTATTATTTTTTTTGCTGGTGCGTAAATAAAACTTGTATGGGTTTGGAGCTCTGCAATCTCGTTGTATACCGTTGATTTTGCTAAAAGCATCTAGACTAATCGACGTATATAACTCTGATGGGCGGTACATTGCGTTCTGCTGTACGGCTGCCTGTTGTTTATATATTTCTCTAATAGTCCTTAGAGTGTCGATTTGAAGCGAATAACCCTGACGAGCAGGTACATTGCGTTCTGTTGTACGGCTGCTGGTTGCTTTATTTGTTTACATTAGACAATCTCATCTTGCGTTGATGCCCTTACGCTATTTATCTTCCTGGATTCGTATAAGAAAACAATCGCCAACCCTCTTCGGCCTTGTTTTCATTGAAAATACCCCGCTGATATTTAGCTCAAATCTGTTAGAGGTTCCAGAATTTGCTAGCCAATTCTGACGGTCAGGCATATTGCGTTCTGCTATGCGGCTGATGTTGCTTTGTCTGCATAACTTTTGAACCTTGTCAATCAACCTGCTAAAATCTTAATCTATCTTTTACCTATTCTCAGAAGCTCATTTCGCAGTTCTATTTTTAACCATGAAAGCAAATTATGATTTCCGGATAATTTTTATGAAATTTTGTTTACCCATATTTTTTAGTCGTTTCTATAAAATATAGAAATATTTACCCATATATTTAAATATAAATCCCAGAACTCTCTTATATATATAGATTTATTTTTCCTAATTTTAATAGCTGGTAGCTTCCAAGAAATTCGAAACAAACCAACGTGGTCATGTTGCTACCACGCAGCTGTGGAGACTTAATTGACGACATACAGTGCCACATTTGTCTTGGATATTCTGCACAATTATTGTCTACTAGTTGCAACCAAACATTTCATTGTTTGTTTTAACACCAGGGTAGCACACCAAGAACTTTGTCCAGTGTGCAAGACCCCGTTGCAAACATCCCGGTTGAACCCAACAGTGAATACTGAACTCAGCCAGTCTACACAGAGTTTGCCCTCTTCCTCAATGCCAGTTCTCACAAGAAGCCAGCAAAGATTAGAAAATAGCAATCCCGATAACATGGAGAACGCTCAGACAAATGAACAGTCCGCGTCGGTGAATTCAAGTGTCATCACTGATCCTTCTTCCGCAGCCATTCAAATGCAGCAAGTAATAGCTAATGCAATGGAAGCTGCTGCCGTAAGACAAACCGAAATAATGTGTCAGGCTATGAACGCAGGCTTTCAAGGCCTTTTGTCTGCTATCACAACTCGCGCAGAGCAATCTTTGGCTCCAGAAAGTGATCCTCCAGAAATCCCTATTTCAAACAGGGGAAAATCAAACTTCCTCCGAGGCGAGATCTACTCCTTCAATACCGACACATTCCTCATTGAGCCCCGACTTGCATCCTGATCGAATCAACCAGATCATAAGCAATTGGAAAATCAAGTTTTCCGGAAAATCGGCCATGAGTGTCGACGAGTTTATTTATCGTGTCGAAGCCTTAGCTAAACTAACGTTAGATGATAATTTGGAGCTTTTAGCGTGTCATGTGAGCAACATACTCGAAGGCAGCGCTAGCGACTGGTACTGGCGGTACCACAGAAGCGTGCCTCAAATTAAATGGGATTCTTTGAGTGTCGCGCTTAAAGTGCAGTTTAAGGACGAGAGAACCGATGCGAATATAACAGCAGCAATCGACAGATGTAAACAAAAGGAAGGGGAAACTTTTGACGAATTTTACGAATCAATTGTTTATCTAGCTGGCCAACTTTCTGTTCCGTTGCCAGAGTCGTCCCTCTGGGAGTCTGTACGATCAAACTTACTACCGGAAATACAACACGAGCTATTGTATTCAAAAATTAATTCTATGTCCGAACTCAGACATGTAGTGCGAACTCGCGAGGTATTTATTCAAAGCGTGTTGAAGTCATAGGCCGCACCTCGTTGCCTAGTTCATTCAAGTCTGACAGAATTCTGCAAATATAAAGCCGAACTAGACGCAAATGGGACTCAAGCTCCTATGACTGAAATTGATTTAGACATCAAAACATTTCTTTGGAATCCGTTCCAAGCGCGGATCACCCTTGGTGTTACCCACCAAGTGTGATTTTGGCCGGGGGGACTTGTAGTGGCGCTTGTCTCATAAGTTCCACCAAGCCTAAAAGTAGGCAACGAAAAAATCCCGTCCCTCAGCATAGCATCAAAAATTAATTTAGGTAATTTTACCAGAAAGCGAGTGCACCTATTTGTGTGCACCATTAAGTAAAATCGGTTAACATTTTTCATAGCCTATAGCATATTCTGTTGATACCGATTGTTGGATGCACTATCGAATCACCCTCTATTCGATCTATGCGATAAGGCACTATATCGATTACCAATCGAAAAACGCAGCCACGTATTTCCGTTCTAGCTGAGCACGCCAACTTTCAACCTCATTCTTTTCGCTAAAAAGTTCTTGAGCTAAGCAGACGTGTCAGCGGAAAAATTATAATAGTCCGCCTTTGACTTAACCTAATTGTTCCCGATCACCTTAGTGGAAAGTTTAGTCGCCCGGCCCACCAAAAGGCAGCAGCAATTAATAATCATTAAATCTGCCGTCAAAAGAAATAAATCCCAAGATTTACTTTTCGCTGCTACCGATCAAATTCTCTTTGGGCAGTGCTCCACGGGAGTAGCAGCCCACAATTGGTGAGTTATGCCGTTGCCTCGTCCAATTGTGTCAGCTAATTACTGTTTTGCGGCAGACCACCAAACCAAACCAGGCAAAGGTTAAGTCGGATCTTTTCAGAATCCCTAACCTCTAACCCGGAGCCTCTCTAAGCATTCGCCTCTATAAACCCAATAACAGCTTTGGGGCCAGCCAGCTCATGGTAAATATACGATCATTTTTCTTTCCACCAGCCCTATTCTAATTATACCTTACGTGGCACCTCCTTTTGCTCCAATATAAAGGTCTGGCCCCTTGTCCCAGATTGCCAGTCATCGAGCCCTAGCTCCCCGCCGAAAAGACAATCAGCATTTCCTTACTTCAAATCGTCGGCCCACTAGCTACTCACTACAAACGGAATCAGTGGATACCAGCTCCCGCCAGCAACCAGCTAGTGCTCTCCCCTTTAAAATAATCTTTAACTAAGCCCAAAGCTTCCCCCAAAGTGACTAAAGCAAAGAAAGCCAAGTGAAATTGAAAGTAAAAGAGCTAAAGTAATGGTTAATTCTTGTGTCCAGTAAAAATAGTTATTTGTGGCCCATTTGGCAAAACGCTCTCCCAGTGCAAGTGAGAGTTCTGTAAAGATTTTGTTTTTTTTTTGCTATTATATAAACCCTTCTCTTGGCTAAATCTGCTTTGATGTGGCTACTGTGCTCTTCTTAAACTCACACCAACAACAACAAGCTTAATATGAATTCCTAATCCAAAAACGAGATTCAACCCCCACAGCTGATCATCTGGAGAAAGGCCTTTCCCCCGCTGGATCATCAAGCCGTAAGTGAAGCCCTTCAGGCCATAATTAATGCATATTTTGTTTGATTTGAAAGAGTAAGCGCAGCTTTTGTCATCCGCTCTTACTCTGTCAAACAGTTGGTTTTTTTTATTTTAAAAACACAAAGTAAAGAGAAATGTGCACACATCCCAACCGCAAAGTAAATTGAAGCCATAAGAGAAACCATAAGAAGTGTCCCACTGATCCCAGCCGTGCTCTCTTAAATTTATTTGTACTCCATCCTACTCTTACTTGAGCGCCGGCACGGATCGCCGTTAAATCGCTGCTGATAAGACAGAGCAAATGCACACAACGAAAACTAACGGAAGATCTTGGTTTATCTTTCTGTTCCCACTTGGAGCTTGTAACCAAAACCCTGACCTAGATCAACTCAGCTGTTTAGCTGCGTACAGTGGTACCTCGTTGAGGAAGACCAAATAGCTCACGAAGAGTTAAAATGAAAACTTAAATACTTTTAAATTAAATTTAATTCATTTACTTATACTATAATTACATATACATACATAATAGGCCTACATAGACAATGGCGAACTGTCATTTATAATTAATTTACTTTACCTCACAGCTAACTTTTGGTTTTTATTTCACTTGCGCTCAGTTTAAACCTTTTTTATAGACATTAAAGTTATTACCGAACAAAGAATGAATTGAATATGAAATTTAGTCCCTAAATCTATAAAGTAAACATACCTATAAATAATGCTTAGACTAACAGATACCCTTTTAATGCTAAAAATATTTCCTTAAAATTATTTCTTATTATTTTCTTACTTTATATTACTATGCTACCCCTTTTCAATCATGAATTCAATGAATAAAATTATAATGAAGTCCGAATAAGTGAAACTTTTCGTCCGGAAATCGTAATGAGCCGCCATGGGATGAAGTGAACTACGCTTCATTGTTTTAGGGATCACCAATGGACATAGTTCCATACCTGCAAGTGGTGATCATGGTAGGGTGGGGAATGTGGCCACTGAACAACACCTCAGTGTGGCCAGAACATGTTATGTCCTTCTGAGTCTCCTTTTTTTTCTCTTCTCTTCTATACTACTCTTCTAACCCCTTTCATTCCTCCTTGGCTAAATAATAGGCTTTCGATACCCTATAGAATCAAAACAACCCGTGAATATTAAAGTTAAATAAGTATGCCCTATTCCACGAGCTAGTAGCCGGCGGTAACAGACTTTGAACCTCCCCCACATTGCCGACGAAGATAGCCGGATCAAGCACGGGTTCCGCACAGGTCTACTTCTTCCATCAGCTCGAACAGGATACAACTATCCGTTGTATGCTACAAACATTAAATTAACTCAAAACTAGAAGATGGGAAATTTTTTTGGCATGAAATGACAACCCTGTTTATAGATTTGAGAGAAAAATACCATAAGCATGGACACAAACGTTCCAACTCGATTTTCAAATAAGAAAATTAAATCTCTTGAAGTTCTGGGACACCGACGGATTTTTCGAGCGATTTTCAAACCAACCGAGGCCAAAATCTCTAGAGATTTCTGTGACACCCCGAATATAAACTTTTCCGATCATATTGGGATTATCGTTAGCAAAGCCAAGGGGGTGTTTGCTTTTGTTAAACGCTGGTCTAAGGAATTTGATGACCCATACACCACTAAGCTTCTTTACGTCTCACTTGTCCGACCTATACTTGAGCACTGCTCATGCGTATGGTCACCACAGTATGCAACATATCATTCCATCTGCCTGTTACATACATTTGCACGACTTTAGTATACCCTTTTTACTCTACGAGTAACGGGTATAAAAATAATTTTTAGTCGTACTTGAATCAAGAATGTCGGGATAAAAAATTTACACTTGGATCAAGATTTATTGCTCTTACCGTACTTTTTGAGAACGAATGCTCTTAATTCAAGAGTAAAATTCTCTATTTATTGTCTGAGTGTATGCATATGCTAAACTCTGGAGCGCTCTTGAGTCTACAACCTTTTTAACTAACATGTATACAGTTTGACCGATTGACTTACTTGGGCCTGGTAGGGGCTTGCTCTCAGACCGATCAGTACTGTGTGCCGCTTAACAGTGAGCACAATAACAGAACAAATTCGGTTAAGGTGAGCTCGAGCCCGTTAATTTTTTTGTATTTTCGTTCAGTAACGTGAGCGGAACACACTAAAAATAGGGTCACTCGGGTATCATGCTGTATTTTTGGTGTTGTGTTAAACGCACATCTCTTATGTTCTCTCTTTCTTTCTCTCAGATTGTCTTTATTGAATGAAATGCGGCGTTAGTTGTGGAGGGGGGATTCCTGGAGATTAAAAAGAACAAATAAATTTGATTTGGTTTCTACGCTTGTTGAAAATAGTGCTGTGAAAAATATCGATAGCACTCTCGATACTATCGATGGCTGTGTGTCGATATCGATAATATCGGAGCGAAAAATCGCGCATTTCTAAAAACTTCTTAGTGAAATTTGGTATTACTAAATTTTTGCAGATTGAAATTGTCATCTCGATATCTATAAAAGAGAGTGTCCTGACTGACTGATTGATTCACTGATTGACAATCATCGCACAGCCTAAACGGTAAGAGATAGAAAGCTGTAATTTGGACAGGAGTTTCTGTTAGTGGTGAAAGTGCGTACTAAGGCGGGGTTTTTGGAAAATTCCACCTGGAAAAGTCGGAAAAGTGTGTATAGGAAATATTTTATTTTTCATCCGGTTGACTTGAAACTTAGTTTGTAATTATAGTACGCGAAATAATTGGACACGTGTTTTCCAGATTTTGGAAAATCCGCCCACGAGGAAAATGGCCGGAAAATTCTGCATGCAAAAAACTGTAAGGATAGAATACGAAATAGATTGAAATGTGATTTTCCGATGTTAGAAAATTTGACCCAACGGTCGGAAAATTGAAAATTGGTTTGTCAGGGTTAAATGCGAATTCATTTGTGATTTCATTTTCTGATGTCGGGCGGGAAGTGGATGCGAAGTGATTGGGAAGTGGGTGGGATGTCCGCGGTAAGTGGGTGGGATTTGGTATGTGTGGGGGAATTGGAGGGAAACCCCAGCAGGAAAGTCGAAACGCGGAAAAAGCAATGTAGTAAAACATTAATTTCACGCTTTTGTAAGGTTCGATTTCTGGGCTCTACTCTATTAAAAATATTTTATAATTCGGTAAATCTCCAGGTCGGAAAAATCAAATAATATTTGACTCTCACCATTGACTTGAACTGATTCGACTGATTCTTATATCCGTTCAATACTGTTGAAGGCACAGCGAAGTGCGACGGGATATTTGCTAGTATTTATGTAATTGACTAGCTTATGCCCGTCAATTCGCTCGCATTTTTGTATGTAGCTTTTCCCAAAATTTTAAAGTTACATAATTTCATATGTGTTGCTTTGTAGCCTAAGCTTTAGGATCAAAAAACCCCAACCAAAAGCAAGAAAATTTTTGTTGTAAAATTGAAGGTTATGGCAGTTGGCTATTTCGTTTTATATCTCTCTTCTCTCCCCAATTTAAAGCCTTGCCTATAATTAAATGCCATAATATATGTTATTTAGTCCGGCCCTATAACTTTCTGTTGATATGAGCTATATCGTGACCAGACATTCATGAGACAGACAAAATGACTTGCATAAATATTTTATTAGCTAAGTCCTTGATGACCCTCAAGCTTGACCCTTAAAGCAGCATAGACTCTGCATTGAATGTTTCCAAATTTGAATATGTGGCACATATTGATGGTATGCTAAATTTATGTGCTATGTCGTCGCAGTCATCAACATTTGTGCTGTCTGTTGAAGCAATTTGGCAGATTTGGGAAAGTGCGAAATTTGTCATTAAATTGATTGCTTTGGTGGCTTTGTGTGCACAAGTGTTCACATTTTCAAAATTACCAACTTCTTCAAGGTGGCAAATAAAATTTGGTTTTTATTGTTATTTAATCAACTTGCGTCAAAACGTTGATGATGACATACAAAAAAAATCGAAAGAATCGTTTTCAATGCCAATGGCAAAGTCATAAAATTTAATTTGGATTCATTTTGGAAACAGCTGCGTCCTTTTTGGCAACATCTCAGTTCCTTTTTTTTTTGAGTGTATCTAAAGCAGTTTTCCTTTTTATCTTTTTGTTATTTTGATTTATGCCAACTTTATATCTCTCGCCTCCAATTGATTCTGACATTTTGCACATTCTCCCCAAGTGAATCTGTTCAATGTTGTCCTCTAATCCCGTGAGAATATCCGTCGGGGCAATCAAACATGTAGGGACAGAGAGTGTGTGTGTGTCATGTAAAAAGCTTGAAATTCTGGTCTTGTCTTTGATTTAGGGAAATTTTCCTAAAATTCATTACATGCCTTACGCATTTTGTTGCCGCCAAGGCAATATTTCAATTGCTTAGGCGGCTTTGGGCTTTCACTTGCTTAAGGGGTTTAACCCAACGAAGCTACTAAATAAGTGTTTACAAGCTTTTGATCAAAATTGTTGCTTGGCTGGCAACAAAATTTAAAATTACAAAATATTGCGCTGATAAGTAGGCAACAATTTTTCGCTTAGTAAGCAGACACACAATATCCCCTGATTGTTTTAATAGGACAATGCCAATAAGCTTTAGAAAAATCATATTTAAAATCGGATAACTGACCTTGCTTCTACACAAGTACAGTGGTTATTGAAATAATTTTGTATGCCATTTTGGAAGCAAATTTCATTGACCTTGCAAGTTTAAACTTTAAAGTGAAAAATTTATAATATTGATTGTCAAAGTCGGATATGTTTCTAATCGTCCGGAAAAGTTCACCGTCTGCTAAATTAAAAATTTTCGTAATTTTTTAGAAATTGTTGTTTCAGAAGAACTCAGCCCAAACTAAAAAAATAGTGTCATACTTACAAAACCCGTTAGGACAATAAATCTGTTTGTAAATTGAAATACTGACTAAAAGAGACTTTTTTTGGATTCGATTGGATAAACTCAATCTGAAAATGGAATCACTCAAAAATGGAACAATTTTTGGACTATGATTTCTGAACTATGAAAAATATGTTTTTGGCTGTATAAAGAAATATACATAATATATTATGGTGAAAAATGGCATTAGTTGTTGGACCATCTCTTGTTGTAGTCTAGCTCTGAAAATCATTTTCTTTAAGGACTCAAGCAGATTTGTATTTAAGTTCAGAAACGCAAACTGCCATGCATTTCTTCTGGTATGGGCTTGAAATCCCGCTTTTGCATCTTGATTCCTTGTTTAGGGATGCGAGCAGATTCGTTTTTTAAGTCAGGAACGGATAAATAAAATAAATTAAACATTATTATTTATCACATTAAATTTACAATTCGACCTCATGACAAAAACTTATCAATGATATTCAGTTCAAATTTGCTTTCCGTCTTTTTCCCCACCCCTATTTCTCCACCTTTTCCTCTTTCACCTTCCCCTCTTCCACTCTTCCCCACTGTTAACCCACTGTTAACTCTCTGTTAACCCAGTTGTAGCCCACTGTTAACAAACTATTTACTAACTGATTACTTTATTTGAACCCACAGTTATATCACTGTTAACTTACTGTCATGTCACTGTTGAGTCTTTGTTAAGTCACGGTTAAGTCGTAATAATTATATATTACAATCCACCTGCGGCTACGGCAAATGATAAAAACAGGTAACCTATCATATAGAAAATCAAATACACAAGCGTAGCCAAAGAAATGAATCTTAAAGTAAATTTTTTAACTATTTGTAAATGATATTTCGATTGCGTTATTTAACCCTGCTGTGCGAATGTTATTGAACTATCTTAATCTTTGCTTATCTTACCACGAACCAGTATTACTTCTACCCTTACAAAGCGACTTAAACTCTCTTAATAATTGGTGCCACAAAAAGAAGTGTAAATATTTATCTATGACGACTTGGGAATACAATTTGTGCCCAAGTTATTTGAGTGTTTGGCATCTGTCTAGTCTTCTCACCAAAAAAATTTTAGGACCAACTCGAATCTGTACAAAAAAAGTTTTTGCTTTTCGCCCACACAGTCTTAAATTGGGATTTTACTAAGAATCCATACTAACATTCGATCACTGACTACTCTTATTGGATCATTCATTCCTTCGACGCTAAAATCAACCTTAGTGTCACAAACTACTGTCAGGTGAATTTTGACTGGAACTATGTCCCAATTTGTTTAAGTCATTTGCCTCAAGAACTTATTTGTAACCTCTGTCTACATCACCATTTTCAGAGGTAAGAAATATATTTTTTTGTCAAATCTTCTTCAATTCCTTATTACAGGCCTGATTCCAGATGACATAAATTTTTATTTCGGCTAACCTACTTCCCTTTCACAAATAGGACTTTCTAGTAAGCATTCAGATTTCAAAACAGTTCAAATGTGTTTCTTATTCATGTAAATTCCAACATAAATATTGATTTTTATGTCATCTGGAATTAGGCCTTATTCACTAAACAGTTTACTAAAAGTTGTTAAACTATCAACAATAAATAAATAATATTTGTTAGTTTATATAACTGAAGCAAAACTAAAGACTGCCTTAGCTCTCCCCCCCAATCAAATATTCTGTTCCTTACAAATTATAGCTCCCTCAGTAACGGTATGATAACTTACATTAAATTTTCTTTATAACCACTGTGCCAACCCAAGTAAGTCATTCCATGTCCAACAACAAAGCAACGAAATGGGAATCTCCGACTATATTTCAAAACTGCGACTAAGCCGCTTATGAAATACACACACACACACACACACATGGCCAGAGGAAGACATACTATAAAAATAAACATAAATAGGCTTGGACCACAAAATTTAGTTGACCTTGGTCTTGGTTTTGATTATGGTTGTTGCTGCCCCGGCTGGATTTAATCGCATGTACGGCTGCTGTATCATAAATTATACTGCAACACAATTGGGTAGCGACATTTTGGTTGACAAGCAACATAAACCAAAGACTGTCATAAATTGCTAACGCATCCTAATCCAATTTAATAGAGAATACTTTTGCAATGTACTTACATAGATCGATAAGTGATACCAATAAAACTTTAATAAAAATATATTCAAAAATAACATTGTGTTTTAGGATAAATAAATAAATCTTTTAGTAAGGAAAACTTTATGTGGCGCCCCAATTTTCAAGATAAATGAATTGTATATATTGAGAGGTCTGGCGACTGTACGCTTGTGCGGCTGAGTGACGCCAGGACTAATTCGGTTTATTGATTCACACAGTTTTTAAGCCGGAGGTTTGGTTCATTTCATGGTTTTTGGAGCGAACTGAACCATGTGCTCGGTTCGATTCAGTAATTCAATCTTAATTTGTTGAATTTTTTATGGAGGCCTGTTTCAGCATTTGAATTTTCGGATATTATGATTTCTAAAGTGAATATGTGGTATATCACGCACTTGTGAAATTTCTGAATTCCCAGAAAATATAATAAAAACTTTAACGAGAAAGGCAAGGCTAACTTAGTCCGTGCCTAAGTTTTTACACACTTGAATTCGCTTGTCTCAACGGTTAGCGACTTTGACCAAACTTCGCAGATCAGCTTAAAAACATTAAATATTACCCATGACCGTGATTGAGAGCGGTAATATTGAGAAAAAACCAGTTTTTCTCATTAAAATCCATTTTTCGACCGATAATTTTTATACAAGAAGTAGCCATCCGATCCGGTCGGTTCCGACATATTAGAAGCGTGCAGACAAAAGAAGATTCTGTGCAAAATTTCCAGCTCGCTAGCTTCAAAACTGAGGGACTAGTTCGCGTAGAAACAGACAGACGGACGGACGGACAGACGGACGGACAAAGCTTAATCGACTCAGTTTGTCACGCTGATCAAGAATATATATACTTTATGTGGTCGGAGATGATTCCTTCTATGCGTTGCAAACTTCTGGGCAAAATTATAATACACTTTTCAAGTGTATAAAAATTCTAATATATAAAATTTTATGAGCTGTCTTCGTTTATAAGGATTTCACTTTAAGAAAACTTGTTCCTGTTTATAGTTGGATTTAGGAAACACGACAGAATATTGTTGAGAAATTACAACTTCCAAAGAAGGAAAATCGTCTGATAGGCATTTCGAGAGGGTACATAAATGGTTTCTCTTGGGAAACGGTTCAGCATTTTCGAAGGAAGGCCGGTTCAGTACTGGGTTAGCACTAATGGTCTTAATAAAATCTGAAGCTCTATTTACTCGACCTGATCACTCAGCTGAGTTTTCGTGTGATTTGCTTTCAGACTGCGTAAAAGGCGTCTGAGTTGACATGAAGCTACGACAAAATAGAACCGATCCTATTTGGCCTGAGTGGCATCTATCGAATTGCAGTGTGACCTTATTGCAGTGTGCTGGTGTTGTCATTTCTTATTCGACTAAATACAATTGTTATCAAATTTGAAATTTAAATTTCGCATCTATGTTTTTTTCAACTAGTATTTCACTTTATAGGACGGCAATATAATTATTTCGCTTTTTATTTTGCCTGTCTTCTTGTTTTATGTAAACAAATCGCCACAGTGTTCATATGAAACAAGTGAGAAAGGCGGTCAAGCCCGACTATAACATACTCTGTACCTGGAGTAGAAGCTGAATGCAATGCTGGTGCTGCGCTCATCTCAAAGTATCTCTCTCTTTCGTCTATCTTCAAAACTGTAGGAGATATAACGTTTTTTCCAAATTGCGGGGGCGGGAGGGGGCGTGCCAAATATTGAAAATAAAGTTGATCTGCCTGCAAGAATAAAAAGCATTTGCCCCATACATGTCAAACCTCTATCTCTTACCATCTCTGAGATCTGTTTGTTCATACGGACGGACAGACGGACATGGCTATATTGACTCGGCTGTTGATGCTGATCAAGAATATATACAGTAAGTCAAGAAAGTGTTTTGACACAGGAAAAAAATTCACATTTTGCACTTTTATTGCCAAAAAGGGGCTTTCTATAGATAGTTAAATGTTGTTCTATTTTATTCAGATTCTGTACCGTCCCTAGACCAAGTATGCAAAAAGAAGTAGCCAAATCCATCTAGTTTTAACATTAAAAAATAGAGGCAAGCTAACTTCGGCTCGACCGAAGTTTATATACCCTTGGAGCTTGATATGTGCCTGACAGTTTGTATGGCAGCTATACTATATAGTGGTCCGATTTCGAAAAATTTTGGTGAAATGATGTAAAATCATTAAAAACTTATAAATACGGGCGTTGGGAGCTATAACATTGAAAACAAAAAAGTTTTTCTCACTAAGACTTTTTTTCAGACCTAACTTTTGTATGGCAGCTATACTATATAGTTGTCCGATTTCGACATGGCTTGGTGAAATTATGTGAAAACTAAAAACTTATAAATACGAGCGTTGGGAGCGATAACATTGAAAACAAAAAAGTTTTTCTCACTAAAACTAGTTTTTCAACCGATCGTTCCTATGGGAGCTATATGCTATAGTCATCCGATCCGGCCGGTTCCGACAAATGTGCAGCGTATTTATACCAAAAGACTTCGTGCAAAGTTTGGTTACGATAGCTTTAAAACTGACGGAGGAGATAGCATAGAAACAGACGGACGGACAGACGGACAGACGGACAGACGGACGGACGGACATGGCTATATCAACTCAGCTCGGCATGCTGATCAAGAATATATATACTTTATGTGGTCGGAGATGCTTCCTTCTATGCGCTACAAACATCCGGACAATTTTAATATACCCTCTCCAAGGGTATAAAAAAATAAAAAACAAATAAAAGCTAAATTTTGAAGTGTCAAGAAAGTGTTTTGACAAAAGTCAAAACACTTATACCTTCAGTATCGGAGCTCAAATGGAAATATAAATTAATGATTCTGGACAAGTTTGACACTCTGAACCCGAATCTGGTTATATAAACTCAAAATCTTTAGTGGATTAGCTCTAAATTTTAATTAAAATGCAGAAAATTCATAATTTTACCCCTTTTTGGTAGATTTGAATCTCGTAGAAATCCGACTATTTTGAAAATGATTTTTTCTTGATAGTTAAGCATCAAATCTAGAGTACACAAGGAATAAACAAAATCTGTTTCATCGGCCACAATATAATGAGTTTTTCGATTTAATAATAGTGTAGTTGTAAAGCTTGACTAATGAAAAAATTAAAAAGGCGGGACACGCCCTCAAAATGGGAAAAATATATTTAGTTTCATCTGAGTTTTGGATTATAAGGCGTTTTGCTTAATAATCCAACCGATTCTGCTGAATTTTCTCACTCATTTACAAAATTGCATACAAATCAGCCATTTTTTGCGGATTGATCATGAACTTATAACCTATGAAATGAATTAAGTGTTTATTATATTGTATACATAAGATCGAAAAATTCAAAATCAGCTGGTTTTTACGAGATTCGAATGTAATAAAAAGGGGTTAAATTAACCGTTTTCTGCATTTTAATATAAGTTTGCTGCTAATCCATGGAAAATATGGAGTTTATATAATCAGATTCGGATTCAGTATGTGAAACTTGTCCAGAATCATTAATTTATATTTCCATTTGAGCTCCGATACTGAAGATATAAGTGTTTTGACTTTTGTCAAAACACTTTCTTGACATTTCAAAATTTAGCTTTTATTTGTTTTTTATTTTTTTTAATGTTAAAACTAGATGGATTTGGCTACTTCTTTTTGCATACTTGGTCTAGGGACGGTACAGAATCTAAATAAAATAAGAACAACATTTTACTATCTATAGAAAGCCCCTTTTTTGCAATAAAAGTGCAAAATGTGAATTTTTTTCCTGTGTCAAATCACTCTCTTGACTTACTGTATACTTTATATGGTCGGAAATGATTCCTTCTCCCTGTTACTTACATTTGCACAAACTTAATATACTCTATGTACCTTCGGTACAGAGTATAAAAAAGGGTTCTGCAACAGCTCAGATAGCTCTCAGGCATGTGTAAAAGCGAAACCTAGTGAGTGATCAGGTCTTGTAAATGGAGCTTCCGTACATAATTATGTTATTAATTATTTAATGAATAAATAATAGCAAATTTGGACCTAGGTAGATTAAACGATTTTAGAACTTAAGAAAACTATTTATATTTCTAGGTAAAAAAAACCTTAAAATCTCTGTCTGCCCTTAAGGTGGTCTGCAGCATCTTCACTTTAAATAGTTTCTGCTTTTTTTATGGCTTTCAGCTCCCTTACTTTTCAAGTCCATTTTCTTAATGTCCATTGTGTTCTTGATGTATTTTCCATACCAAATTGCTCAACGCAGCAGAAATGTGTGCTATATAAAATTTTTTATGACACATTATTTCGCTTAGATGATAGAGGAGGGACCATGTCTCACCCACACACACACACATCTGGTACTAGAGAAATTTTAATGAACTTTTCACACTTGTAACAGCAAAAACAATTGCACTTCCGCTTGGGACAGTTGACAGTCATTTGCTGATGTGTTTATTTATTGTATTTACACAATTGTCTTGTCATTTATTTGGTTTGTTCCCCTTTGTATTTCATTTTTGTACTTTTTCAGCCCTCTTTAATTGGGTAAATCCTGGGTTTGCTGCTGTTTTTTATCTGGGAATTTTAATTAATTGTATTTTGCTTGAGGAACTTTTCCCATTTTCAAGTTAAAGTTACACATTTTGGGTCTCAACTTGCACACAGCGATTAAAGTTTCAAATAAACAACCGTCTTCCTCTGCAAAGGAGGAAAAGTTTTTACAGTTCTGTTGTGTCAGCGCGTGTGCTTTATAGCTTAATGGCGCCGCTTCCGTTTGCTCTACAGAAATTTAAGTTATGCAACTTTAAGCCTAGACTCAGTCAAGTATTTACCTTTTAGATACTGAAATTGTCCTTGACCCTGGTTTGCCTCTTGACACTCTCACGAATCCAATTAAAAACCATTTTGCTGCTTAACGCTTTTAATAAATAATGAACTACATTTTGGTTGGCATTAAGTGGGGAAAAAACCTTTTTGTGTTAACTTTGACCTAGGCTACCTTTTGGCACTTGAAGCTGGGAAAAGTTTCAACAATGGCGAATCAGCGAGGCGTAAAACCTGCCAACTTGCTTTTTGTTGGGTTAGGGAAGAAAGGAAGTTGCTTTAAAATTTGAATAACAATTTTACTTTTCAAGTCGATCTTTTCCCTCTGTACCTTTTGTAGGCTGGAATTTGTTGCCCGTATCTTTATGACATAGTTTGCATAATGTGCTAGACATTTGGCCTTCATAAAACCACTTTAAATTTTCTTTACAAAAAAAAGAAAAAAAGGTTGATCAATGCTAAAATTTGTTTGTCAATTCGATTTGGTCAAAATTAATGAAAAAAACTGTTGTTGACAGCCCAAAGAAAATTGCTTTGTTTACCTGGGAATATTCAAAAGAAAGGTTGCGTGGCTGGGAAGGAAAACACGCGACTTCAAAGTCAGTAAATTGGATTGAAAATCAGCTTGATTAACCTTTTAGTACGTTTAGAGTGAAAAAACTAAGATTAATCTGCTGAAAATTGAATTAATAAGAATATATTTGGATTTTGGTTTGGTTTAGTTAACCCAACTCAACTAATTTGATAACTTACTTCCAACCCAATAATTCAACAAATCCATTCAATTATGCACACAAAGCATACACCGAGCGACTATTGGTTGCCATTCCCCCCTACTAAAAGAACCTTAATGAGCTTGAAGAGCTGCTGCTGTCGGCTGGCGAAAAATGTTTGCCAAATGTTTTGCTGAATGAGTCAAATGGCCGTTTTGTGTTCTCCATTCGTGCCACCCCCTTCAAATGTCCTTAATTTTTGTTGAGTTGTTTACTTTGACTCGGGTTGGCTGGTTCGATGGTTGCTTGAACTTGGAATTCAGGGTCACTACCCTATATATCTGTTGGCTGCCATCTTAAGCCTCTTCTTTCGTTTTTTGGCATTTCTGTTTCAATTTTTAATTAAGTTTGGTCACACATGAACACATGACATCAGACAAAGTCGGGTTTTGACTTCATAATTAGCTGTGACAGCACAGGTTGGAGGAGGGTTCATTTGGGATACTCGTTCGTATTGGCTTTAGAAAAGGTGACAGAAAAAATAAGTTGATTTTGCATGCGCAAGCGATAAATGGCAAAAAAAAAAACACACACACACATACATGTCTAAGAGTATGCAAATTGTTTTCCTGTTTTTTTTTTTTTGTGTTAGTAGAGCCTTATGCAAATTGTTATATACAAAACACGTGCCTCGGTCTTGAATAATTTATTTACATATACTATATGTTGTTTTGAGGCTGACATTGATGAATTTGTAGGAATCAAATAATATTGGGGTTATATCCTGTATTAATTTTAAAATTCAATCAAGATGATTCAAAGTAAAGAACTATACTTTTCATTAAAATAAAGCAGGCATTATTTCTCAATATAGAAATTGTGGTATTAATAACACTATGTCACAAAATTTGAAAAGTTTCTGTATCCCGCACTTTTAGCAATTGATTCCAATGTAAAATTGCACGCTGAATTCAAATCTGCTCTCAGATATGTCAAAAGTAGAACGGTTCTTGAGATATCGAGATATTGAGATATCCAACTTTGAAGTGCCATAACTTCGTCATTTATGTTTGGATTTACAACAACTGTCGTTTTTAAGAAATAATTTTATTTTCTTTAATTTTGTTCCAGTTTATACATATCGGTGGACTAAAATCAGAGAAAATGGCATTTTAGTAGACCTACCTTTTTTCAAAACACTAAAATTGAAAATTTCCCCGATATCAAGAACCGTTCTACTTTTGACATATCTGAGAGCATATTTGAATTCAGCGTGAAATTTACATAATGATCAACTATTTAGAAGCCGGGATAAAAAAATTGTTGCATGGTGTAATTACAATTTTGAGCAGCTAACGGCCGTTTAGAAACCGATAAGAATGAAACAAATATTTCTAAAACAACAAACACCACAAAAAATAGAAAGAGAAACGCAATAATTGTGTGTATGTATGTGTGCTGCTCAGGCTGTTTGTTGCACACCAAATCATTCGTCGCCCACAACCAAATCTATGTAACCATTTTAGTTTTTGTTGTGTTAGATCTTCCAAGGGGATATAATTTAAGTGTTGATAAACACTTCAGTAAGTGCCAAATTTTGGAAAAATCTTGTGGAAAATATAGTTTTAAGGGTACTGTATACCTTCAGAAAAATTTTTTTGGATTTTTTTTTTTTATTTGCTTAAACGTTCTATTAGGATCTTATAAACATCCTGCAAAACGTTCAAGCCGATCCGAAACTCAGTTTTAAAGATATAAACAAAAACAATTATTTTTTCCGACCCTTTTATATGAAAATTGTTTTTTATCGATCCTAGTATTTTTAGAAATTCGTATTTTTTTCCCTATTTTGGTCAAAAACTTTATAAATATTTATAAAATGTTCGATAATATGGAAAAAAATTTTGGAAAAAAAGGTTACTTGGAAATTTTTGGAGATTTTATTTTTACCATGTCTTGACGCACTTTGACTCAAATTTCTGGAGAACTGCTTAACCGATTTGGATAATCTTTTTTTCGGTGAAAGTTAACACCCAAATGCACCAAATCCTATTTATACATTTATTAAAAACGATTTTTATTTCATCGAAAACAGATGTCGAATCTTTAAATGCGATTATCTTGGAACCACTTTTTCCAAAATGGTTGCAAAGATTTAAAGAGTACCTGTTGACCGATTTTCAAATTCTTTCCCTTTAATTACTCCTAATACCCACCATTCTGGTGTGAACTAGGATATTTTTGATCGGTCAACAAATAACGGAGCTAGAACCAATACAGTGGGAAAAATGGTCGATTTTCGAAATTTTGACTTTGAAACCCCATAACTACGTCATTTATTGACCGATCCAAAATATCCTAGTTCACACCAGAATTACATTAATTCTTAACAAAACCCTGTCTTCAGTTTTAAATTCAGATCATCCGTTCTCAAAAATTTTTGCAACCAAGGGCCTATGTTTTAAATTTTTGGTTAACTTTGAACAAAAATACAACAACAACCGTAGGTACAACAACAACAACAAAAATTACTAAATTTAGTTTAACCGATTACCTATCAATGAAAAATATACCACATTATAGTTTTTGAGTAATCTAATTTTTTTGTAAGCCTTTAAAAAATGACACCTGAAGGTATAATTTTAAGCACATTTAGTTGCCTTAATATGTGTTTTATACTTCTGTCTTTATCTCATTGTGCGTTTCAGAATAGATAGATTAAGGGCCTAAGATATAAAATAAAATTGTGGCTCTGACAGTTTTTGCGGTTTAGGGGTCTGAGGGGTCTGAAACAAACTTGATCGGCGTACGGTATATACCTCTCTAACTCTTATAGTCTCTGAGATCGACGCGTTCATACAGACAGACGGACAGACGGACAGACGAACATGGTCGACTCGGCTGTTGATGCTGATCAAGAATATACATACTTTATAGGGTCGGAAATGCTTCCTTCTAACTGTAACATACATTTGCACAACTTCATGATCCCCCTTTTACCCATTTTCAATGGGTACATGGTATAAAAAATATGTGTGAGTGTCCTGAACACTCACGAGGCTTTGATGTAAAACATGATGCTAAGTTTAAAAGCTATTTAAGTGCGGTTTAAGCCCTTTTGAAGTCACTGATTAGTCAATTTCAAGTAACTGTTTAGACATTGTCAAGTCACTGTTAACAAACTGTCACTGATTAGTTTCTGTCAATTCACTATTAGGTCAGTGTTAAATCAATTTTCAGTCACTGTCAAATCACTTTTGAGTCACAGTTAAGTTACTGTCAAGTCACTATTTAGTCACTGTTAAGACATTGTCAAGTCACTGTTAAGTCACTGCTTAGTCACTGTCGAGTCATTGGCAAGTCACTGTATAGTTACTATCTTGTCACCGTTCAGTCACTTTTAAGTAACTGTTCGGTTACTGTTTACTCGCTCATAAGTCTCACTTTAATCACTGTTTATTCATTGCTTAGTCACTCTCTAGTCCCCGTGAAGCCATTTTTTACTGTACTCACAGTAAACTTTCTCTTTAGTCACTGTATAGTTTCTGGTTAGTCACTGTTCAGCCACTGTTAAGTAAGTGTTCAGTCGCTGTCTGGTCACTTCTTAGTCACACTTTGGTCACTGTTCATTTATTGTTTAGTCACTGTGTGTCACAGCTTAGTCACTGTCGAGTCATTGGCAAGTCACTGTTTAGTCACTGTCAAGTTACCTCCACTTTCCCTCCTCTTTCCGCCCATAGCCCATTTGTATTCATCTTCCCCTGGGACAAATTGCTAAAACAACAACACAAAATATGCTGACCAGTGTCACATGACGCCGAAATCAAATTTTACTCCTATTAAAATCGTCCGTACCGAAATGAAAGATGTTTCACATCAAAAATATTAAGAAGTTTCCATTCGTAAGTGCTAACATAACGAATGGAAAAAATCAATAATTTTGTGGGTTTTTTTACATTTGGCATCTTTGCGTTAAGAGTGCCCAAAAGTACCCCTCTTCATTTTCTAGCAATATTGCTTATTATTTTCTATGACTAATATACTAAAGCTGGAGGAATGCGCTTTTGCGCTGTTTTGCTTTAAATTTTCATAAAATCGCACTTAAAATTATATCCCCATTTGAAATTAAGCGTTCACATACAGTCAGTTTTCTAAACTTCGGAGTTTTGCCCATGCACTCTAAGGTAAACTATTTTCAAACGAATCCAATTCGAATGTAATAAAATAGAGGCCAGCTAACTTCGGCTCGACCGAGTTTATATACCCCTGGAGCTTGATATATGCCTGACAGTTTGTATGGCAGCTATACTATATAGTGGTCCGATTTCGACAAAGGCTTAATGAAATTATGTGAAATCATTAAAAACTTATAAATACGAGCGTTGGGAGCGATAACATTAAAAACAAAAAAGTTTTCCCACTAAGACTTTTTTCAGACCTAACTTTTGTATGGCAGCTATACTATATAGTTGTCCGATTTTGACAAGGCTTTATGAAATTATGTGAAATCATTAAAAACTCATAAATACGAGCGTCGGGAGCGATAGCATTGAAAACAAAAAAGTTTTTCTCACTAAAACTAGTTTTTCAACCGATAGTTCCTATGGGAGCTATATGCTATAGTCATCCGATCCGGCCGGTTCCGACAAATGTGCAGTGTATTTTGTACCAAAAGACTTCGTGCAAAGTTTGGTTAAGATAGCTTTAAAACTGACGGAGGAGATAGCATAGAAACAGACGGACAGACGGACGGACAGACGGACATGACTATATCAACTCAGCTCGTCATGCTGATCAAGAATATATATACTTTATGTGGTCGGAGATGCTTCCTTCTCTGCGTTACAAACATCCGGACAATTTTAATATACCCTCTCCAAGGGTATAAAAATGTATAGAATACTCTTGGGTCGATTTCTATTCTCTTAGATAGTCGCTATGTGTCAGATAGTCGTCAATTTTACACTGTTATTCACCTTAAGTCTTTCTAAATAACCAAGAAAAAAATTTTTAAGCCAGCCCTTTCTGGGATAGACTGACATGTCACACTTTCATACTTTCTCGTTCGGTGGTTGTGTGTTTCGAGTTTTGTTCTTTTAAGCACGTTTTAAAACATTTGTACCTCGAGCATCTTTCAAGAAATGGCTATAGAAAATCGGAAGCTATGAAAATGTGTATGTAAACTAAGTTTTGGTGAGTGACTTCAAAAAATTTGTGAAAATTGCTGACTTAAAAATTTCTGGAAATCATTTTGTATCTAGTTTTTCAAAATACATTACATTACATCAAATATCCCTTGAAAGGCTGTCATAATAATGAAACTGTTCTCATATTTCTTTCATATTCGAGAACAACTTTCAGTTACGTGGTACAGTTTCGACTTGACTAAAACCTGCCTTTGTTAATTAATAAAAAAAAATTATAACCTAAAAAAAAAATTCTGGTTCATTTTTTTAAGAAATCCGCATAATTTGTTGTTTAAGCAAACTTTTCAAGATGTGGGGAAGAAACACCCAAAGACACAAATATATATATTTCTATAGAAGCTTATCTCTGGCACGCACAATTTGGTTTTGGCTTTTTGGGTTTAGCTCGTTTGCCTGCGAGCCAAGTTTCTAATTATCCTAAAGCATAAAATTACGCATGCATGTGATTGTGTAATATATATCCTCCTTGTAATTTGTAAGTATATACGAGTATATATACGGCAGGTGCCGTGCCATCTGTACACTTTAAAAGTAAAAATTTTAATTATTTACATCATTAATTTCATCCTCATCTTCGTCTGCATCATCATCATCATTATCTTCGTCGTCGTCATTATCATTTTCATCATTTCGCGTTGCCAACTTTTCGTTGTTGTTGCTGCTGCCAATGCTGTTAGAAGATCCTAATCCATGACCATTGCCAACATGATTGGTATTATTGCTGCCGCTATCCTTGTGCATAATGCGTAAAGGAAGACTGGAAGGGGCGAAAGTTTGTTGCTTCGTTTGCTAAACAGCATTTAAATTTACAATTTTGCGCACTTTCACAAATTTTGTTGGCACTTTCTTTTTTTTTTTAATTTTCTAATTCTGTAAAAATTTTGAACTAAACTGCGCTACAAAAAAGTTGAAAATGTATAGAAATGTTCTACATCCGCGCTCGTTTCGTGCTGGAGCTCGACCAACGCACTACTGATGTGCCATACAACAATTGAAAAGCTTTCCCAACGACTTTCATTTCGCTTTTCCTTGCAGTTTATGCACGAAGTCATGAAACGAAAGCGAAAGCTCTTAACCTCCCTTGCCCTTCAATGAAAGCGAGTTTACTCAAACCGGAGTTCATTCACGAAATAGACACGTGCTCTGTTTCCTTGCCGAGTCCCGGCTAACGTTAGTGGCTTTTTGTCAAGCTGTTGCTCTGTAACGTTGAACATGTCTTTAGGGCTGCTATTGAACGTTAATGTTTAAGCCTACCAAGAACTGCCTCGCACTGACTATTGTTGTACTATTGCATATTTCACTTGACAAAAATATTCAGTCCCATTGACTCAATTAAGACTCTGGGAATGCTGACGCACGTACCAATGCGTGCAATGCTCTGTCTACAACCCAAGGGGTCATAAAAATGGCAACAAAAATATATCAAATTGGAGCTATACCAAGAAAAAATTTTATGAACTATATTAATTACAAGTTTTATGTTCATCTTATGAAGAATCAGTCGGAAATATTAATTGTTGAGATGATCCAAACACTCAGAAAAAAATCACGAACAATTTCTCATTTTGTTTTTAGACAAACAAAAACAAAGATCGAATCGAACCGGCTTGAACATCAGAAAATATAGCTATAAACTAAAGCTAAGCAATGCACGAACCGAAATTTTTATACTCTGTACCGAAGGTACATATAGTATATTAAGTTTGTGCAAAAGTATGTAACAGTGAGAAGGAATCATTTCCGACTATATAAAGTATATATATATTTTTGATCAGCATCAACAGCCGAGTCGATATAGCCATGTCCGTCTGTCCGTCTGTCCGTCCGTCTGTCCGTCCGTCTGTCCGTCCGTCCGTCCGTATGAACAAACAGATCTCGGAGATGGTAAGAGATAGAGGTTTGACATGTATGGGACAAATGTTTCTTATAGCTGCAGGCAGATCAAGTTTATTTTCAATTTTTGCCACGCCCCCCTCCCGCCCCCGCAATTCGGAAAAAACGTTATATCTCCTACAGTTTTGAAGATAGACGTTTCGTACCTTCTAGAGATAGTTAGTAATTAGCAAAATGTATCGATTTGCCGAAGAAATGATAAAGATCGGATCAGCGGTTCTCAAGTTATGAGCAAAAAGTACTTCGCCCTTGCCCCACCCCTCCCACCCATTCACAACTAACACCACACAATCTTAGAGAGAGCGAGAGAGAAAGGGTGAGAGAGAGAGAAAAAGAGAGAGAGACTTTGAGATGAGCGCAGCACCAGCATTGCATTCAGCTTCTACTCCAGGTACAGAGTATGTTATAGTCGGGCTTGACCGAGTTTCTCACTTGTTTAAAATTAAAACGGATCAATTTTGCGTAAAAAAAGTGCAATCGTTTCGGAGTTAAACCGTGCCGAAGTCGGTTACTTTCGGTATTTTTGAACCTAAGCCAGAACAGACAAATTTTTCTTGCCCGAATCAAAACCTGATCCGGAGCAAAAAAAAAGTTGAAAGTGGCCCCACCTACCGTGAGGATTTGTAGTCTTTCTATTGCATATAATTTATGAACGGCTAAGCCCGCTTATAAGGACACTGATTGGACCTTATCAGTGTGGCTTTAGACCTGGTAAATCCAACACAGACCAGATATTAACATTTTCGACCAGGGAATCCATCCGAATCGAATTTCGGTTTTCGGCAATTTTTTGAATATATATCTGTCAAAGAAGTTACACACGTCCTTTTATGTTGAGAGGTTAGAATGACAGTATAAAGAGGTCCAAAGTAAATGCCACATAGGAACGCATTTTTTCAAAAAGACGGGTCTCGCGTTTTACTATTTCACTGAGCAGAAGTTTTGCGAAGCCTCAATCTTTTGTTTATTTGAAACTTCCAATTCACCTAAATTACGCAAAAATCCCCGAAAACTATTGGCTCACGTTGAAGTCTAGTTGGTTTAGTTTCTTTTTGGCCTTTTCGATTCTAAAAATATTGGTTTCGAAAACCGGTACACAAAAAATGAAAAATATTGGTTTCGGTACCGGGTCCTATTCTTTTCGGTATTCGGTTCCAAAGCCAGTATGTTTGCCTAATTTCGACAAATCCTGAAAAAGGCCTATGGTAGAGTCATCAAAACTTATCACCTATCAGACTTCTACACACCGATAAGGTCAAGGTTCTTTGAAGCCTTGTCTACTTTTGGTATACCAGCAAAGTAAGTTCGACTTTGCAAGATGACGTTGAGAAGTACCTAGTATATGTGAAAAGGAAGTCTACGCGTCTTAGACTATCTGTAAGAATGGGAGAGTACAACTTAAATGTTACAGAGGAGTTTGTAACTAGCGACAACAACATCAGCCCTCCTACTTCTAACCCTTAAAGAGCACTTGCCACCCTTCAAACACCACTCCTTTCACCACTCTTGTTTAACCTATACATTGCCTATCTATGAACTCCGAAACCAGAGGGTAAAATAGTCTCTTATGCCGATGACTGCACAATAATAACATTGGGCAGGTATGTCAAAACCCTGCAAATTAGGTTAAACAATTTTCTGCCCATCCTAGAAAACTACTTCTCAAATAGAAACCTTTCCATCTCTGCCACCAAATCATCAGCTACTCTGCTCTCAAACTGGACTAAGGATGTCAAACAAGTGCACATAAATGGACAAAGCATCAACAACCCCAAAATACTGGGGTCTTTTTGACTTCCTATACGTCTTGGCTAAGCACGCAGAAGGTGGCAGAGAAACGCAAAGGAGCAGGAACAAGGTTCTCAAAGCCATAGCTGGGAGCAGCTGGGACAAAGAGAAAGAGACAATTACCAGCTCCTACAAAGCGATAGGTAGATCAATATTCAGCTATGCCGCCCCCATATGGTCCCCCTCCATCAGCGACACTCGGTGGAAAAACGTGCAAACTGTTTAAAATGCAGCCCTCAGAGGAAACTGAAATTCTCCCTGTCAGACCACACAATGAGCTGCTTACCCAGCAGTTCCTAATAAACGCACAACACCCATCCCACCCAAACCATGAAAGTACCGCCGGAGCTATGTGTAGAAGAGATAAACCTGTTCGCTTTGATGTAAGAACGGCGACTCCTCGGCTCGCATCCGATGTCACAATTCAAATGCATCATAGCCAGAAATGAAGCACACGCCACCATGGTTAAAAAACACCATCAATGCTATGCATGACAACATTGTCCTCGGAGGCAGAACTCCACCTATAGACCCGAGTGAGAGATACCTACCAAGATCAACCAGAACGACACTCTCCCAATTACTCTCCGGAAAGAGTAGGTAGCTGAACAGTTACCTGGCTCGCATTAACCCAGATATTACGGATATCTGCCCTAAATGTAGCCTAGGACCACATAACACCGTACTACTGTGCACACACTATGGTCTAATCCCCATGAGTCAGCCACCTTCCTCGAATTGGACTTGGGTTCCTAAGCTCAACATCTACTAATCTTCACTCCCTTTCTCTTTCTTCTTTTCATTCCACACTAAGTACATAGTTGCCGATCCAGACGTTACAACAACAATATCAGCCTGGATATCCGAAGAACAATTACTAAAGTTGGGAGTTCAAGAGCAGTGACTTCTCTCGACAAACACAAATAGCGCTATTCAAGTCGTTGAAGACTTTTTTCACAGTTTAAAAATAATCGAAATCGCTTTGCAGACCTGGTTTATACCTTTTATAGGAAAGATGAAATAAATGATCGAATTCGCTTTAAAACTTAAGAAATTGCAGAAAACAAAGTACCTTAGTACACGAACAGTTACACCATCAGGTTCAACTGAACTACCTTCGCTCAAAAAAAAAGACGATGTGGCCCGTATACGCGCCAGCTCAAGGATTTCTTTGGGTCAAACAACAACGCATGCATGTCTTGCGGAATGGGCTTGCGCACCTCCGTAAAAGAGAGGTTGAGATTCCACCATAGCGATCCAATCCCGTATGGCATACCTAGAGCAAATGACTATCCGCATTATTATTTTTGAATTTCACTTAAGTTAAACTAGCTGAAACAATAAGAAAAACAAATAGTATTTCTTTCTCACAATTAGTTAAATATTTCGCCCCATTAGTTAAGCTGATTTTATTGTTGGCGTGTCTTTTATTTTGTTTACATTGATTGTTAATTCGTTTATTTACAAATCTAATTTAACTCAGCCAGAGCGCTAATAAATTTTACATCAACAACTTTTACATGTAAATATATTTTTTTTTGGAGCGGAGGGTAGACGCTATTGCGAGTGGCACGCGCAGCAAACAAATTAGCCGGTAAGTTGTTATTGTGGTTGCTGTTACGTTGATTACGCATACGCCGCATGTCACGGCAAACAGAAACAATAAGAAAAGTTTTCTTTGTTATACAGCAAATGTAAACATTTTATTGCAAAAACAAAAACACAGACAAAAACCCACAATTTAATGAGTTTAAAGTTCTGACGTATAAAATCAAATAAGTTGCTTGTAAAAAAATAAAGTACTTAAGTCATTCTGACTCAACAATTACTTTACTTCCACTAATCACCTGAATTTGGATCTCCATTTGATTGCTTTTGGCCTGCTCTTTACGGAGGTCTAGCCACTTTACTGGGATTATTTTGATTTTTGCTCATTGAATTTAATTTATCAAGGCACATTAAATTTAATGTTATTTAATTCACTTTTATTAGGTATATAATTATTTCGACACACTAAGCCTCATCTATTTATGGTACAAACATATTTTTGTGCAAAAGATGCTGCGGCAAATTTCCATCAGTGAGTAATTGTTTCGTTTTCCGCTTTTTTGCTTAAGAGGAAGAGCAGCGCATTGTGAAAAGTGTTTATAAATAGTAAAATTTATTTTAATACAATTGCACTCCTCAACCGTCAAGTTCAAGTTTAATAATTGAGTTCATTACACGCTACTCTCTGCCGGATCTTTACATGCCGTCTATGTAGCTGCCAACACAATTTTGGTGCCAAAAAAAAATATTTAAAAAAAATACTCAATTCACATTTTACTTTTTTTCGTCTTTTTTATTTCGTTTGCTTAAGTGTTTCAATTCTTTTCTACTTTTTTTTTGTTGATACTTTCGTTTATTTGTTCGTCTTGTTTGCTTTATCGTTTTTCGATGTGGACTTAATATTTTTTTTATATAGCAAAAACAAAGCCGGTAAAAGAGAGATACAAGAAACTTTTCTCAGTTATACTCTTAACTTGGTTCAGCGCTGTCAGCTTTTCTTTAAATGTAAACAAATATTAAGCAGCCGCTTTTAAGTTTAAAAAATTGTTCACTTTTTAAAATTCTCATAAATCTGGTAGCATTTGGTTAACCTGTTGAAAAAAGTTCGCGTACTTCATGTTGATGCTCTCAATCTTTAGCTTCCCCCAAATTTTAAAACATAAGCCCAAATCTTAGCAATGCCCAAATATAAATATCATATTCAAAAGTTTAAAAAAATTTATGTTTCAGTTTATTTAGTTCAACAAAAGTGGAGATTATAGGCTAAGTACTTAAATTAAAATTTTAAAATGGGCAACCTACTGTAAAGGTGGTTTACTTAAAGGAACTGGAACAAGACTTCTTCAATCCAAATCAATCAAAGCATTAGAAGTGCACTAAGTGTACTCACACTTATTCATTGGAAACATCCTAAAGTTCTACAAGTTCAATGTTTATTAACAGACCTGAAAATTTTAACCTGAACATTAGAGCGGTCCCCATGTATATGAAATTTTTAAGGTTATGCTCTCACCCCCCCCATTTGATTCTTTTTTATATATATTATTTTTATTTATATTACGCGGCTTATTTAATTATTGTCTCTGAAAGGTCAATACTCGAGTGAGATGTCAAAGTAGGCTGACATCGTGTGTGGCTCTGGTGTGTATGTCAAATGAGTTGACTTGACGATAAGTTGTGAGAGAAAACACACGCAGAGACTCACTCCACTCCGTAAATTGTGTAAAATCTAAGAGTTAAACAACTTCAATCAGCGAAATGTCTTCGACCTCGACATATTTATAAACTATTCAAATTTGAAAAGTATTTTAATTCCACAAATGTAGATGACAGCAATTGAAATGAACTAATAACTTCGTTTCTAAAAATTTTTATTTGGTGAACGTGTCGTATGATTAATATTTATTAAAACTTTGAGACCCTGACGCGCCCATTTAAAATCAAAATAAAATTTTTGGATTTTCACAATTATTAATTATACAACAAATATTAGCTTTGGGAATGC